>VZTE01003320.1:1792596-1831100 GCA_013397775.1 Eulacestoma nigropectus | reverse complement strand
TACGGCAGGCCACTGCGAAGGCAGTGGCCAAATGGAGCCAGATCCACGAGCTGACAGGCATCAGAAATTGATTGTCAAAGCCCTACACTCTCCCCGGTCAAACCTTCTAGGCAGAAAACATAGAAAGTCCAGGCCGTTTTCATTACTTCAGGCAAAATCAGTGAAGTTCTGCTTACTGATGCAAACACTCACAATGTTTTGAACCCGATCGGATGTCACGTTTTGAAGTTATCACATACCAGATAGATGAACAAAGAAAGGACACCAGAGGTACAGCTGTCTAAAGCTGGCAAAACAAAGCAACAAGAAATACACCACATGACCTTGCCATTGACATAGTCAAGAATAAACAATGGGATCTGGCCATGTTTTGATTTTATTACAATATTTGTTGATTCCCTTTATATTCCTCGCTCCATGTTTGACAAGTTTGCAGACAATTGAAAAGATTGCCCCAGCATTCTCTTAGTGTTTGTACGGGAGCATGGGACAAAGGTTGCTTCTGCACAGACAGACAGGACAAGGTACAGAGTGCCAGTTAAGTCATTTCAGGGTTAACATGCATATTTCTGTAAATTTCCATCTCACTAATGAAGGAGACTGCAGATTTTGCTTTCTCTCATTTTTAGTATTTTTTTTTTTTTGACCTGACAGAGGAAATGGATTCATAATACTCTGCTGTAATGTGACATGCAGAGCTGTCAAACTGTGACACTTGGGATGAGTGAGACATTTAAACGTCAGAAATTCAATTTTTAATGGCACACTGGCAACACAGAACTAACGCTTCATCACAAGGATGACACCTTCTAAAAGCCATTTTAAAATAAATCAGAGTGGGGATGTGCTCCAAGAATGCATTTAAACAAGTTTCAGGAATGAGGAAATTGTATGACAGTTTCATTATTAAATCAATAAAATTCAGGAGATTTTGGTGAGAAGGGGTTCCAGTGCATGTGGAGATGCAGCTCAAACCCACATAATCTAGAGCTGCTTAAATGACCTTCGTCAGCTGCTTGTACAAACCACATTCCTCTTACATCTAAAAGCAATTCAGTTTGCAAAAGCCCTTGGAGACCTTTAGACCAACAGCTTGCTGGCATTCCCAGATGGAAATGGCACTGCACTTACCATTCCACAGGCTCCTGCTGTGCAGCCCCCCTCGTAGGGCTCCTCAGAAGACTTGGCACACGTGTCCTGTTGCTCTTCTGGACAGTGAGGGACCAGCTGGAGTTCCTTTTCCATCACCTGGGAAGACACCGATGCCTCAGCCCTTGGTGCCCAGGCCAAAGCGGGCTCTCACCAAGGACAAGAGCAGCTCTGCCAAGCAGAGGGAGGAATGAAGTCTTAGAGATTTTTTGGGGACACTGATGGACCCAGCCTGGGGAGCTGATCCAGGGTTCAGCACCACACTGGCTACTTTATGACAGCAAATTGAGTCATGGCTTCAAACCTTGCAAGTGAATGTTTAATTGTTAATATTTAATTTACTGTGGGAGGGATTGCCTTGGACAATAACTCAGTAAAAACAATGAATACAGAAGGAAACAAATTAATTTGTGAAAGAAAAAGTGAGTCCAAAAAAAGAAAATAAAGAACAGAGACAATACTTGAGGTTCAGTCCAATGGTCCCTAAACACCTCCATGCAGCAGAAAAACCATTTATTGCAGTGCTGTGGCTTCTGGTTTGTTTGGGGTTTTGGTGTCAATTTACAAAACGAAATCAACTATCATTTAAGTCAGACTGGCTTATTTTCTCTCACAAGAATGGGTTTTAATTAAACTTCTACTTAGACGGCAAATCAGGAAACAAATATGTTCTGTTTCAGATTGCAATGACAAGGTCTTCACACTTTGTGATGAAATGGTTGTCAATAAAATGAAGAACAACCAAGTGACTCTTTCTTGCTTCAGTTTTAGAATTTAGGCTAGTATACAGCCAACATCAAAATCATTCCTGGAGGGTTTTCTTTTTATATTTAGAGCAATCTGAATGTATAATTTGAAGATCTACCTTTGTTACATTTAGAAACCTCAATTTCTCCACCCACCCCCAGCAGCTGGTATTATTTCTAGATAAGGATATAGACCTGGCTTATACAAACACCATCTGATGGGAACAGGACCTGTGGTAGCCAGACAGGTAGCCAGCAAAAGACAAAGTTGCAATGCTGAAGACAATACAGATGTAATTAAGGCATTCCTAGGTTTCCCAGTCAGAGTACTAATATTTTTCTGCTCTACACTGCTGTGTACCTGTTGTCTAAAGGAAGTCATAAAACTAGAGGATGAGGTGAAACTCTTTGTATCTCAAAACCTCTTTTGGGCAGATTAGCTGTGCCAAAGCACATATGGATACACCACTGAAATGGGCAGTGGATGCAGCAACTCCAACAACACTCCAAGCAAGAGCTCTTCGTTCTTGCTACTTCTAATCCATGAATATTTCTTATGCTCCTGAGTGAGCTCCAGAAAGCACTGTCACACACAGGAAGGAACTGAGTCACATCACTCTATCAGACACTTCCAATGATTCCTTTCAAGATCAACTGCAAAATCCACCCCAAAATTATTTCAATATGACCCATAAGTTCTTTTATATATAACTTTTTCTCTCAGCTGTTCCATTACCATTTAGCAAGGATATTCCTGGTTCCTCATACAAATTCAGTATTGATTGAGAGATCCCACTCCTCTGTACCCTTTGCCTCCTGCTTCAGTAAATGCCTCTTCCTATTTCTTGTGTGCTTTATAAATTACTTTTGGAAGAAAAATAGAGATCGAATAAAAACTTCCCCTAAGTTATTTTTCAGCTCAGACTTCCACTTAGGAAATCTAAACTTCATTTTCTGATATATACATTAAAGCTTCAACCTCAGGTGTTCTATTTTAATTGCCTGCTATTTTCATTATTGACCATGAAGGCAGAAAATGCTCTTCAGGAGATACTTGTATTTTAATTTATCTGCAAACATAAATCACACATTATAGCACTTTTTTCCTCTAGGTTAATTGAATCAATTCTCTAAATGTCTCTATGCCTGACCATTGAAAGAGGCTCACTGTTTGAAATCTCTTTAAGAATTATGGCCCTTGAGCTGTGTGCCGGATGGTAGCAGTCCTTGCTCCAGATAAAGCTATTTTATAAATATAAAGTAAAAAGGTATTGTTATACACCTAAACAATATGATCTGTGAAGCAACACCCACAATAGTGTGAGGATCCTCTAAAATATTATTTCAGAATTTTTTCATGTATCTCAGTTACTCAATTGTTTTAATATTATAAATCTTATTAATAATTGTTTGAGTCTGGATTATATCTTAAGTTCTGAATGAACAGAATAAAATCTACTTTTATTTTCCTTATTTCTACATTACCTTTAACATCAGGAAAAAATGCTGATATCAAGAACAACAATTTTATTACTGAATGTTCACCAATGGCTAATGAAGACAACTTGATTTAACACTTTTTTTTTACTAAAAATGAGTCAAATGGATCATTTTTAGTAAAATGAGTCAAACAGATCAGCTTTCTTACCTGTAATATTTGCCATTTTATACCCAGTAGAACTGTTAATTGCTGGCAAATTAACAGTTGGTAAATTTACAAAATTTGCAAAAGGAAGAGGCCTGAAGGGCAGAATAATTTGTTCAAGCAGTAGGGATCCAGATACAGTTGGTAAATTTACCAGTTGTTGGTAAATTTTTGGTAAATTCATGGTAAATTTAGTCCAAAACTGAAATGCAAATTTAAGGATTTAAGCAGGCTTGAAATAATTCAGTGAGAGTGATAAAGCAGAAAAAGCTCAATGTTTGACTCACTTTATAACTGGGTCAGTTTCAAAGATTAGCATTCTAGTTTAAGCCAGCAGCTGAAATGTCACCTGTCCCTCACTGAACAGAGTGACCTCAGCAGTGCGTGTGCTGGTAACTCTGAACTTATAGGGAACGTGCTCTTGGGTGTAGGGATTTTATTCTGAATTTAAATATATAAAAAACGTTTCTGTTTCAAATTTCTCTTCAATTTACCTGTTGGAATTTATTATTTGTAAAACACATCAAGCCTCAAATGGATTGACCTTCTGCTAATGTATATCACCTAATGAATGGATGCAATTAACTAATTCATATTGGAATATTGCACTTTCCAGCTCACATTCATCACCACTAAATGTGTGATCTAGTTTGCAAGTTTAAATTTTTTATTATTACCCTTTAAACTAAAGAAATAAGTCTTGTATTTAATTACCTGAACTTACATATTCAATTAATAGCTTCATTACCTTAATGAACATAGATACTGTGCAGAAGTAACAAAAGATTGCTGCTGGGTCTGCTCCCAAGTACACTCTATAAAAGGTCAGCTATGTACCTTAGAACACCTTTTTTGTTTCTTAAAAAGTCTTGATTGTGGAATTTCAAAGGAATTTGGCCTAGCAATCTAATATTCTTATACAGGAGCCTGAGATAAATTTATCATCTATGTTCTAAATATTTAACACATAAAAGGAATCCCAGAAAAAAAACTTGTTTCTGGAAAGATAGAGGTTTTAAACAATCAAATGTGAATAATTCTGAGTGAAAGGGAATTAAAAGAATGAAAACCAGGCAGACTGGCAACTCACCTACTAAAGGATGAGGGGAACATAGAGGTCAAACAAACAAATGCTCTCGCTGTGGGAGAGAGGGGACAAAGCAGCAGGAACAGCAGCTCTTACAGAATATTCTTCTCCAACAGAGGGTCAGATTGTGGCTGCATGGGACCCTTGGAGGGCCAAGCAGAGTGGGAGAAAGGTGAAAGTAGGTGGGTTGGTGAGTCAGATACAGGAAACACTGTCACTTCCCCAAAGGAAATTAGGTTTTATAACCATAAATCAACCATCCTAGTTAGCTCCATCTATTTGCCAAACACACAGCTTTGTTTTTGTGTGTCAATAGAGTCAAATCTGTCATTATCTTTGGCTTTCCTGTTACATTCCTTTTATCAGTTAGGTAGGCTCAGACCTCCTCTTCACAAGCCTACAAGTAGCCTTAATAAGCCTCAAGGTTGCTACAGGGAACCTGTGCCCTGTAGAACGATGAAAGGTTTTGATAACGTATCCCATTTGGGTTAAGAAAACACAGGGTTTAGATCCCTGCAAAGTCCACTGGATATACTTTGAAGTTTTCTTCATGCTGCATTAAGATATTTACCAAGATGTCCTTTGTTTTTAATAACAAAGCTATTTGAGAAAGGTGAATATGAAGAAAGAAAGAGCAGGGAATTGGCTAAAAACAAAGCACTTGTCTGTACTAAATTGATCTGTGCCTTAAAAGCAAAATGATTCTTATACTGAAACAGTCTTTTTCTGGATGCATTCAGAAACTGAGATTTGCCCATACCATAACCTAGCAGATAAGCTCCTCCTAGAGCCATTCCTAGCACACTGAGAGGGCAGCACAGCCCAGTGCAGCTGATAACAGTGGTGCACACAACCATCTGTCCAGCATTGCCCTGACACTTCCATGTGGTGCCAGCACTGACAGCCCTGTCACAGGGCCCTCTGCACTGGAATGTTATCGGTGCCCCTCTGTGCCAGCACGGCTGTCGAGAGATTAAACTGGCTCAGAAACTCTCAGGCAAGGCCTGTGTTACACATACAGCAAGCTTTAAAATTTACTATCAGTTATACAATTATGTATAACGTGTATGTGTAGTGACATCAGTTATGCACTGAGGCCCAATGGTGTGCCCAGCCAGTCAAGAACAAAGCAAAATCCTGGGTCCTGCTTTAGAGAAAGTCCAGTTTAGTTGTCCCTGAAATCAGTGTCAGCAACAGCAGACATATATATATCAGGCCTTAAAGATTATGAGCAAAAAGCTTGAAGTACACATATGTGGTGTGGGTTTGATCTCATATGCATGATACAGACAGAAATGTTTTGCCTGGGCACTGAGATCGCAGAGAAGAAAGAACAAATTCTCAAGGGGTCCCCTGTGTGCCCTGCCTCTCCACCAAGGTGGGCTTAGCTAAACCTGAACTGGAATACTTTTTCACCAGGGACTACAGCAGAGACAGAGGGATGATCAGAAGATACAAGAACTAAAGAAATAGAAGGCTTATGTACTAAAAACTTAGAATGCTGAATTACAGTGTGTTCAGCTCTTCCTCACCTGAATTTTTTCTTTGACTTCCTCAGCAGGAGAACCAATCCGTAAAACAGAGAATGCCCTTTATGTACCATGCAGCAGTTTCTGTATGAAAATTGAGATATAAATTAGGCAAAGGCATTTGACCAGGGACCTGAATTAGAATAGAGGTACACATTCAGAGTTTGTCTAATTCAACTAAAATCAGCAGACTTTAAAATAATTTGGCCCATATTATTACAATACAAAAAATATATGGTGCATTTACAGCCTTGGTCTCTCCAGCTGTGTTGGTTTAGGTTTTATTACATCAGTAATAACAATTTATGTGATACTCTGAATAATGTGCTATTAAAAATTCAGTACACTATATATTGTTACCCATGGGATTTAAACTGTGGGAGCTATGTGCATTATTCTCTACTTTGCTATTTCTATAGGAGTGAAGATTACTATAAAAATGGTTAGGTTATATAGATCATGTGAATTCCTGCTCTGCTTGAATCCAGGTGAAGAGAAGAAATACTTCAGTCCAGACTGCCTCGGGGTGAGGGTCCCAAGAGTCTTAGTCTTGCAATCTAAGGTTACACTGATCCCACATTCAGGCATGAAAATAATATCAATGGGCTTTTTGATGTCTTTAAAGGATGCCAATAGATTTGTGAGGCATAACCTCCCTTAACAGAATCCATTTGATGCTTCTACAGAGCATCAGCTTTATCTATCTATTGATTTTGCTTTTTACAGCAGTTCATCTAATTTTCCTGGCATAGAAGTCACACTGACAGTTTTGTAGTTCCCATGGTCACCTTTGAAGGACTCTCTTGAAGCACCAGAAGATCATTGGTACATTTCCTGTGTTCTGTTTTGCTGACATTAGGAACAGGATCAGCAAAAAACCAACCCACTGGCACTAGCACTTGAGAAACTGAGCATTTTAATCCCTTGGTGGAAATACTGCACAGCTCCAGCAATTAGTTACTGGTTAATTTATCAATTTCTCCTGAAGTGTTTCCTGATGGCAATTTATTTTAGAACAGTTGCTTGCACTCAGCCCACCAAATGTCTGGGTCTTCAGCAAGGCAAATAATTCTTTTAGCTGTGGACGTAGCCACCTTGAATGCTTCTTCTGTGCTTCCATCCTCCATAGCTTTACTTACTCTCTTGGAGGATTCCTCTAGTAATGGAATCTGAAAACATTCAGACTGTTACTTTCACATTCTTGGCAAAACCTTAACATCTTTTTGGTGAGCTTTCTTGTGGTTCTACATTTAATATGTATGCTCCTTACTTACTTACATAACTTCCATTTTTGGAAGATGTCTTCATTTTCTTCCCTCAGATGACACAGTTGTCAATATCTATGGGTGGCACTGACAGTATCCTTATCATTCTGGCTCTGGGAGCAGGGCCCAGGTGAGGGAGCTGTAGAAAACAGTAATCACGGTGCATTTTCTTTCCCTTGTTCAACCAGATGTTCCATTGCATACAACTAAAAGGCAGTAAAACAGAGGATTAATCAAATAGGTAGCAATTAAGGTCAGAGCTTTCTTAGTGTTTACATTTTACTTGTCTTTCTTAAAATGCGACATGCATGTTAGTTACATTTGGTAAATATCTTAGAATCTCTTTCTAAATATAAGAAAAGGAGAAACTTAATTCAAATGTTCTGCACTGCCCCCTTTTCTCTTTGAAAAGTGTGGCAGTGACTTTAAATTGCCACCTGTCAAAAACTGGAAGGATTTACCAAGGGAGCAGTCATCCCCCGTGTACTCTGTTCTTCAATACTTTCTTAAAGCACCTGCTTGAATGTTGTTATGGAGCTGAGAAGGACTTTTGGTCTAACTTAGTTCTTACTTAGTTAACAGTTCTTACTAATGGAGTTAAATCATATGATCTCTATAAAGTATTGAAGAAAATCTGATAAAAGCAAATGTGAAATAGATGTTATTTGTCCCAGTTCTCCACCCCGCAAGTACAGAAAATTGATATAAGGAAGTCAATGTGATCTGAACAAGTGAGTATGAATTTCTGTCTCTGACATGTTATTACCCCACTATTAGTTGAAAAATAGCATTAATGTCTTCACATCTGCCATGAGACCAAACTCAGAGGTATCTACGTACTACTTTGTGAGCAAGACTTGCATCTGCATAAGAGAAAGAATTGCATGGACAAACAACTAAAAATTGCTTTCATAAATGTGTTTATTTATTTATCATTTTCCTGAAAGAGAGGAAGTGGTTTATCTCATTCCTGCTGTAATGAATGTCCTCCCAAGCATCCTCCCTCAGTTCTAATGTATACATTATTCTGAAAGACTTTTCTCACAGACATAACAAACATACACTTTAGCATGCTGTGATAATTAAGGTCCTGAATAACATGTTTGTTTCAGTGGTGTGGGGTAAAGGTTTTGCAAGCTGCCATACACAGGCTATTTTCAGGGGCTCCCCAGAGGCGGGCCCAGCTGTCTGTGCCACAGGCAGGACCTGTAGAGCAGGACCTGGAGCTGTCCTGCAGCAGTGTCACCACCTCTGCACAAGTGCTCCCGGCTCAGGCAGCACCAGCACAGATGCTGCCACCTGCTGCTCCATCAGCTCCCTGGTGCTCCACAGGCCACCTAAGGACACCGTGGTGTTTGGATGCAGAGGTAGAGAAAGGTGAGTAAAAGGACACAGAAAAGCATTTAAGGATTAAAATAGGGTGGTGGGGGAGAACTGGTGGTTAAGGGATGAAGTGGGTGGTGGTAAGGTGACTACTGCTACAGGGAACACACCTCGGGTCCTAGCTGGAAGCAAGGAACAGCACTGATGGGATAACAGAGGTGGCACATTTCCCTAACCCAGAGTAAGGCTCTGCCCTGTTCAGGACAGATAACTAAGGCACTGAGCAGCTACAATACATGCCAAAATAATCTACCAGAACTAGGCTGACATTCTGGTGTCAAGTCAAATGCCAGAAAATACTTGTAAATCAACCAGACAGTTTCAAGTCTGTATCACATCTGATAAAACTGTTCAAGATGCTGAAGAGATAAAGGTGTAATACTTTTCTCTAGGAGACTCAGTTCTTTGAGATATCCAGCAAATTCAAGTCTTAAGACCATGGAAAATAATATTATATTATGCTCCATATTATAGCACCCATGCACGTTTTTAAGCTAAACATACAGGAGATACAAAGTCACTCAGTGCCTCACTTCCCTGTACTGCCTTGTAGGAGCCACTGGACCGAAGCAGATTTCATTAAATGTTCCTAATTTATTCTGCCTCGTTGCTCTTTTGTAAACAGGGAAGTTCACTAAAGAGGAAGGCATTTAGTCCAAAAAGAGTATTATGAGTGAATATGCAAAATTCACCACACATCACCAAGGTAAGATTCCTCATTAGCCACTGAAATGTCTCAGAAGTTAAGGGTTTTTGTGTGCAGGGTACCGCACAGCATTCTCCCAAGCATTCACTCGCTTTACAACCTCCCCTTGAAAAATTCTTTGACAGCCAATAGTAGCATGGTTTAAATCCCAATCTAGGTCAGAGAGAAACTTGCAACTATATTTTGTGGTTTATCTTTTTGCCTTTCTTTTTGATCAGGATGATAGAAACAAAATTTTATTCATTCTTACCAGGATTAAAAAAAAAAAAAG
The DNA here is from genome assembly GCA_013397775.1 of Eulacestoma nigropectus. Taxonomy (NCBI): domain Eukaryota; kingdom Metazoa; phylum Chordata; class Aves; order Passeriformes; genus Eulacestoma; species Eulacestoma nigropectus. The sequence goes on along the minus strand of VZTE01003320.1, from coordinate 1,821,319 downwards.
TAATCTAGGAAAGGTAATGATTAATCCATTCTGTAAGAAAAAAGAAGAAATCTGTTTGTGAACTTACTGGTATTATCTAACCATTATAAATAGAAGTGTACTCAGAGAAGGCACAGAATGACAAACCCATGATGCATTGTTAGGGCATGTTGAGTTGGTTCTGTCAATGCCTGCAGTCAGATGATTTCACTGGCTGTACAAGATGAAATCTCATATTTCAATGTTTAAGTAAAAGTGTCAAAGTTCAGCTGAAGCAGGGACGAATACAGAACAAATTTTGTGTGTATTTGTAACTAGGGCACCAGAGCAATAGAGGAAGCCAAAATGAGCCGGAAAAGCAAAAGGAGTTTAAAGGAGAAATTTGCCTTGAAGAACAGCCTGATTAAAGAAGCCCTCTCAGAGTTCCTGGGAACTTTTATACTGATAGTAAGTGTCAGCTGCTTTCCTTTCTTCCTACTAATCTAATGTTGGACAGTGCTTGTAAGGGGACATGTACGTTTTTCTTGTACTGTGCCAGCAGCGAGGTTACAGCCTGACCATGCACAGCTTGAATGAATTGTTCCTATGACGGTAAGTTTGTAATTCCTTTTTTCACCTCATATAATTATCACTGCCTATAAAAAACAGATAGTTTTATGTATTACTATTGTCTGATCAGCATTAGATTTCATCTAGGAGCGGAATTTCAGTGAACAAGCACGTTCTGAAAATTCCAGATACGCACAATGAATGCTGCTAATACTCTCCTGTTTTTTAAAAACTCAGCAGTTTATTTTATGCACAAATTCTGTTTACATTAACAAACATACTGTACTGCACATTTAGAAATTTTTAGCTGAGTTGTTTTCCTGTGCAATATAGGAATTTAGCTGTGTGATTTGTAGTGAATTTATTGGGAGTTGCATTGCCAAACTTTCAGAGATTTGGTAAATTAACAATTTTTTGTTTTGTTTTTAACTGTACTACATAAATTACACATAGATTGCTTGGTCCTATAGTACTGCTACAACTTAGATAAATACCTAAATTTCCCATTTTTATAGCCCCAGATTTTTTTTTTTTACTTAATTTCTTGCTCAGTTTTTCTGTGCGTTTTGCACTGGGACTGTGACTCACCAGGGGAGAGAGCAGGCTGAGTAGCAGAGCTAGAAGTCAAGTAGCTAGAATATTTATGCCAAACTCTTTCTTTCTCCTTTTAGTCTGGACAACATTGTCTTGCTTATTGCTAAATATTTCATCATAGTGAAAAGGACAAAAAAAAAAGCAGCAGGCACAGTGCTGACACAGTAGGTTTTATAACTGCAACTATATTAGCTAAACTTCAAGTAAGTCATCTAAAAATTCCAGTAGCTCATAAAAATACTGGAAATTATTGTCTTTACTACACTTCAGCCAACTGAAGTTCACCGGCACTAAAATAACATTATTCTCAAATTTAATACCATCCATAAGACATTATTACAGTAAGGAGCACATTTAGAAGCAAAGGAGCACAGAGCACTTTACAAACATTAATGAATTAAGTGTCACAACACCCTGGTAAGGAGGGGAAATGTCATTATCTTCATTTTGTATATTAGCAAACCCGATTACAGCAGCCTGCACAGGAAGCCTGCGGCAGAACTCTGAATTTAACCCACATCACCTGACTTCCAGTAGTCTGTCCTCGCCACAAGATCCTCCTCCTCTTTCCATTAATAAAATTAAGCAAGAGAAGAAAACATATTAAAGTGCAGATTAAATAATAGCATTCGCGGTCTAATGTCCTGCTGCACAAGGCTAGAAGGAAATGCAAACCCAGATCCCATTTTCTAGTATATTCACTATATGAGTGTAGTAGAAAATGAAGCTACAAAATTGTTGTTAATGATCTGAGTTTCTCATTTCTCTTACCCTTTCTAGTTTCAACCTTGGTTTAAAGCAGAAAGAGCCTCACCTGGATTAAAGTGCAGCTTTCTCAGTGCTTGGATACCTCAACGTGTATTTAGACTGCGCAAGTTAGCAGCAGTAGAGTGCTTTATTGTGAATAAACTGCCTTTTCTGCGGTTATCTTAAGCTGTGCCAGGGGAAGTTTAGGTTTGACATCAGGAAAAAATTCTTCACTGAAAGAGTGAGTGGGCACTGGAATTGTCTGCCCAGGGAGGTGGTGGAGTCACCATCCCTGGACACGTTTAAAAAAAGACTGGACATGGCACTCAGGGCCATGGTTTAGTTGATGAGGTGTTGTTAGGTGATAGGTTGGACTTGATAATCTCAAAGGTCTTTTCCAATCTAGTTGATTCTGTGATTCTATTTTTTGCTATTAAGCTTTGTCAGCTGGTAAGTACTTACAGTACAGATAAATATTAAACCCTAAATTTAAATTGAAGCTAATGAAAGGGGCACCCTGATAAGTCAGAGGACAGAAATCCTTGAAAAACAGACACCATGTATGCAAAAGAAGTGATAGTAATAGGGTGGTGTAAGGACTATGTGTTAATGCTGTTACAAAGTGAGAGGAGAGTTCACAGCTTACAGCACAGCTGATTCATGTCTTTGCTGAAAGTGATTTCAGGTCGCTGTGATGGGGTTTAGAGCCTGTGGAGAGCACCTGTACCAGAGAGCAAGGCTGAGACAGCATTTCTATTACCCACAGGCTCTGTCTGGAAGCCAATGCTAACTGACCACACCTAATCTGGGACCCACTGCTGGGAGTTAGCCGGGTGAAATTCTGTCCCTCCACATCACCTCTTTCTATTTCTTCTGGAGAATAACATCACAGGCCACATACTAATAGGAGCCTAAACTACAATCTTTGGTAACTGTCAGCCTTGCAACATTACTTTCCAAACAGGAAATCTAGAAAGTAGAGTCACTCATCAGAGAAAAACCCAGCCTTCACCTCGGGGTGCAAAGGGTGCGGCCTGCAATGTTGGACAGATTTGAGACAACAAGCCTTGAGAAAGGCACTGGACACACAATTTGGATAATATCTCCTGGTCAGCCCTACTTAAAAAGCTGCAGTTTGCCTTGCAGCATGGTCTCAGAGCACGTAGACAAAATGCTTTCCAGGTGAAAATAAAGCAGAAGGTGAGCTCCAGAATCACAGGAAATGTGCTGACCATTAATGGATGCTCAGTCCAGTGGATCAGATTGGAGATGCTCCAAATAAGTAATCCTTCCTGAGAGATCGACAGTCAGGTTCTCAGGTGCTTACATTACACAACTTGATAATACAGACACAGCCCACATGAGCCGCACTCTCTGCTTAGCAAAGCACCCAATTTCAGTAAGAAACACTAAACTCTAGGAGCCTGGAAGCATTCCGAGGTGGGAGAACACCTGCCCATTTGCACCATGGTGGCTGAGAGCCAGCACACATACACATTTCCAAGCCTCAGACTGTCTCAACCTTCTGCAGCTGGGACTGCCCCCCAGGGTTCTCCCTTGAGGAAGAGCTCTCTAGGGAGCTTTTTGTTCTCCATCCTGTTTCCTGGTTCAGCACATTTCCTCTTGGGACTTCTGTGAGTGACTCTGGGGGACAACACCTGTGTGCCAGCACAAGAGTCAGGAAGCCATGCTGCATCAGATAGATGGTTTATGTGGCTTTTTAGTGAGTCTGGCTGGAACTCACCTATCCAACTGCCTCTCTGCTTTTAATCATGCTTCTCTCCAGATTTCCTCTTTGGAACTTGACTGCATTGTTCTCAACCAAAATGGGATTTACTCTGACTTATGCCATTAAGAATATCTGAATTGAAACAGATCCAAAAAGAGATGCCAAATAGGCCATGTGGCTTCCTTTAACAGCTACTGCTCACCTAACACAGTTTGTGTTTCATTTTCCCTCTCAAGAGCATCTTACTGAACAGAGTTTCCCAGAAAGGAGCTGCACAGGAGCCAGAATCTCCCGAGGCCAGAGCAGCATACACTTCCTTGCTGAGACAAAACACAGGCTTCCATTTAGCATATAAATGCAAGTAGGGAGTATATATGCTCCTAATATATATATATATATTCCTATGTACATATTCCTATAAGCCTGGTCTCCAACTGGAGGTGGGGAGTCTCTTGCAACTCCCAGTGAAGCAAATGTTTGTGTGTGCATAGAGGATGCAGGGCACAAGCATGAACCGAATGCACAACACTCCTGAAGTAGTCCAGCTAATGAGGAAGGCTATTTATCATCAAAATATTTTAGTCTTGTTTGCATATTCTGACCACTTTATTATGCAAGTCACCACTCCTGCTCTGTTGCAGAGTTGAGTCTCGTCAGAAAAATCTTTAAGATTGACATTACATGGATTTGCTCAGTCCAGAAGATTAAAATTTAAACAACTTTTCTATATCTATTTTTTTGGGGCCCTACATTCCAGTGCATGTTAATTACAATACTGTAGGGTAACATATATCCCTTATTCTAAACATGAATTAGAATTCTCATTACATGATGTTATTACATGAAAACAAACATAGCTTTTGATCCTTTGCTCCTTAAATAAGTGTTTAACATTTAACACAGAATCACTACCTAGAAATTTTAAACAAAGATAAATTCCACGTTCTAAATTTTTATGAAAGGAAGACTTTTTTGTATAGGATGAAATTACAGCAAGTTTTGTTTAAGGTATAAAATTAAATATCAGCACCTTCTAACAGATGGCCTTGTTTGCTATCAGCAATGAATTTCCTGGAGTACAGAATCTTGTATAATTAGCTCTTAGTGAACTTAAGTTTGTCAAAGCTAGATAAGAGGTTATTGAAATTTATTTATAATTGGTATTTTGATATGTCACTCAGCTTTTTAAATATTACATAATGCTACAAATACCACGAGCCTTAGCAGTGTTTGCACTTTGAAAAGTGGCTCTTATGTCAGAGATCCACAAATTTGGGTCTCTAGCAGCAATAATACAGTACAACCCATAAATAATAGATGTCACTCTTGAATCTAATGTTAGAGTTGCATATATTTTGATGGCATTAAATTTTGCTAATGATTCTGGTGAAGATACGCAAACTTTTCCTCTTTTTGAAACTGTATTAAATCAGCATTACAAACAGAAGACAAAGTGGTAACGAAGACCCTTAGTTGTGTTGAGGTTAAGGAGGTGCTCCTGCATACTGATGTTATTTCTATAATTTTACTATTATCAAAATCAATCTTTTTTTCTGGACAGCCCTTCTGTTTTAGAAGCCATTCTTTAATTCAGCTGAATATTTAGCAATGTGAAAAATTTGAAAGGAAGGTTACCTAGTTGTTCTTTTACACCAAAATATCTATTACAGCAAATAATTCTGAAAAATCATAGAAATCTTTTGTTTTCCATCCAGACTTAAGTTTCCCAGTATATGACATTTCAAACTTTTAGGTGGCTCAGATGTTATGTTACATGAAAGCTTTGAAAAAAATTATCTTCATTTCTGCAATGTCAGCCCCAGCACATAACTCAGCTCTCATTGTTTAACCAAGAGGTTCCAGTAAGTTGAAATTCATTTTCCAGAACCTTTTTCTGTAGATACCCTTTTTCCCAGAAAGTTTACATCTATAGGACTGAAGTGTAGGCACCTCTGCCTGAGCCTTTTAGAAGACTTGCATCTTTCCAGCATTCAACTGTGAGTGCAAAACTTGAATTTATGTTTTACAGACACAAATTTACAAGGTGTTTTTTCAAAAGTTTCACCAAATAAAAGAAAGGTAATAAAAGTAATAACTTTTTAAAACTGTCATAAACAGTTGGAGAACAGAATAAAAGACAATAAATGTAGTTTTTGCTATGCAGTGAGTTTATATCTTTGCAATCTCAACAGTTCAATAAACCATTCTGGTTGAAAGTGAATTTTAGGGAGCTCTCCAATCCATGGTCTGGTTTAAAGGCAAATGTGACTCAGTTCCTCCAACCCATTCCTCACAGGTTTCTTTACTATTAAAAGCATTCCGCTTTCTTTTTTTCCATCAGAAAACAGCTTCGGCTTTAATTACTCCTAACCATGTACCTCTAACTGCAAAGGCACAGCAAAGGTCCAACCCGTTTCTGCACCGAAAGGAATGAGTAAAAGAAAAGGCACATGTTCCCTTATACTCCAAGGAGAGGACAGAGAACCTCCTTTCTTGGAATCTGCAATGCCCACTCTTGCACACTTTCTCAATGCTACAATTCCCTGAGAGCTGGTACAGAGACTAAACATATTTTAGGAGTTCAGAAAGATTTAAAGCTTTTCAGTTGGGGTAGGAAGCAAAACAGCATATCTCAGCTCAAGAATAAATGAGTTAGGTGGGAGGGAAGCAGCATCTGAATAGGTTCTTTTACTCTTCAAGGCTTCTAGGTAAGATTTTGTTCCTTTGCCTGGCCTTTTCTTTCTAGCTCTGAGACAACAGGCAATGTTTCACTCCTGAAAGCTTGTGCCTGAATATCACATTTCATTTCTTTTCCTGAATTTCTAAAAATTAGTAAGAAAATAAAAACAGTCTTCACCGAAGAAACTGGCTCAAGCCAGTTGCCCTCTGTAATTCAGGAAAGGAAAGCATTTAGCATTTCAGGATGAAGAGTGCAATATTAATCAAAATAAAATATGAGAAAATGCAGACTTTTGCATTCTCTCTAGGTGATTTCAAACTTTTGTCTCCTATTGCATATGCAAAAGCAATAATAAAAATTTAAAAGCATTAGTTTATATAACACAGCACAGTCTGTCCCTCAATATTTTCACTGGTTTTCCCCCACAAAGCAATTTGAACTTGATATTTATATGTTTTAAAAGCTTTATATACACAATTCATGCAAAGTTTTATTAAATTTACATTCATGTCTCCAAGTAGTCATGCTTTCTGTTACTAGAAAATGGTTTCAAAATGGCAATAATTTTAAGGCTTATGTCTATACTATTTAATTAACTAAATGATAAGGGTTTGGGGTTTTTTTTACCCCTTATTTATTAGATAGCAAGTCTGGAAAAAAAAAAATCCATCTGAACCCAAGAGGATATTGGTTGTTTCCCAGGAGATCATGAGGAGAACGGATGTAGTGATTTTTTATTGCTCTAAGCTTGATTAAATCGTAACGTACAGAAATCCTCCCCACCCCACCAAAACATTTCATTAATGATAAAATAAGAGCCATGTGCTTTTAAAGTATTTAAAAATTACTTGACTGGTAAGCTATATTTTTATCTCACCTTTAAAAGCTTAAGTACTCTCTGATTTAACAAAATACAGCAAATATTAAACATCAATGAGGATTGGTCTTTCCTGAAAGGAGTTTCCTGTAACTGGAATTCTTGCAGAGCTAATGCCCTGAATTTTAGAAGATCTAACATGTCTCTGGTTTTGTTGCTTTTAGCATTACTGTCCCAGTTGAAAGAATGCTTAGGAACCCTGTCTGAATTAAGATCCTATGTAAAACACAGCAAAATTACATCTCCGTGTTGAAAGAGTTTCTAATATTGTAAAACATCTTACTATGAAATTCAGTAGGTAAATTCTTAAGCAGACTTCAGACTTGCTTTGTAAATGAAGGGGGTGGAAACAAAAGCGAGTTCTAAAACACACTCTCTTAGGAAGACACCACCAATTTAGCATGCCTTAAACTGAAAAGTAGCTAATCCTATTTGGAAATATTAATGTTGGGTAGGGGAACTGCATGAGACTACAGTACACCATGAATAACGCTGTAAAGTTCTCATGGGCAAAGATCCCTACCTGCAGGGAAGGGCAAATGCAACCACTATTCTTCGGCATTTCGTGATTGAAAGTGAGCAGTTTATGATTAAATTTTTTTGCAACTGCTGACTGTATTCCTTGCAGTCCATTGAGTTCCTGTACTCATGCACAGCATCATCAGCTGTGCAGCCACTGAGGCCACACTCTGCCTGCAGGGACACCTGTGGAACCCCACTGCAGGTGTGTCACTCACCTGGCTGGGTGAGTGTACACAGGTACAGGGTATAACACGGCACAGCTCATTGTGTCCACACTGCTAAAAAGCTTGTCTGCCTCCTTAATGTGACAGTCAGAGTGTCTGCCTATAAATGCACACCACTTCTGAGACTGTGTGATAAGAAGGGGGCTTTTTTATATAAGCATTCTGCTTTTAGATGTCTAAAGCTTTACTGGCCATGTAGAAAAATAGATTCCCTAAAATTGTGGCTTCAGATCTTGCAGAAATCCACTGAAAAATGCTATTACAAGCATACGGAAAAATCCAGAAAATAGTAAGATGGAGGCAAAATGATCTTTAGTCTCTCTGATGAGTGGAATACAGAAAGTCCTGCAAGCTGCCAGGCAGTAATAGGACCTTACGCTCATTGAAGGCCAGTGTTCTCCTTTCCTAACATTAGCCATGTTGTCCAAGACAAAGAGCAGGATCTAATGGGCTATGAATCAAGTTCTTTTGGCAGACAGGTATTCCACACCCAAACATGTTCTTCAGGACAGTAATCTAATGACTTTATGAACAAAAAAAGTCCGTGCTGAGACTACTCCAGTAATTTTAAGCAGATCAGGCTACAGACAACTGCTAAGAGGAAAACCTGGTAATGTAAGATAGACAAGATAAGATAAAGAGATCCGGCTATATTCCACTGTAAATTAAACTCACATTAACTCCATGTGCTTCAATCAATGAGTTTTTTGGGTGCAACTGATGGCTGAGCTTGGCCTAAAATCCTAGAATATTTAGTTACAACTTGATGATCTAGTTGGTCTTAATTCAGTCAAGCAAAGACTTACAAGGTATTAAATTGCTGTTCATGTAATTACATGATTAGGTGATAGTTTCCAGTTGTGCCAACCTAGCTACAGTAGGTATGAGGCAAATTTTTTCTCTCCTTCTGAAAGGGTCAGCAAATGGAGAAAGTATTAAAGTGACATGGCTCTGATTTGCAGGCTCAGTTCCCAGTTTTCCCATCCCTGGATGGGCACACAATGACTGTGCCTGCAGTAGTGCTCAGTCATTGGACATGAGCAGGTCCACCAAGTGCAGCTGTGTTCCAGCTGCCTTGCATGTCTTCTTCTCTGTAGAGTTTTCTGAGACTGCTTAGCACAGAAGTGGAGCATCTGGAGTTGTGTATTTCCCTAAGACATGCAGAGCAGGAGCTGCTATGCAAAAGGACTACACAGCTGTTTCTGTATGACTCTCTTCAGCTCTGGTAATAAAGGAAGGGAGGCCACAGCCTCCCTCTGTTATTTCCTTCCCTTCTCTTGTGAATTTGTAGTTGATATACACAGATGTTGGTTATCCCTTATCCTTTTCTAGAACCATCTCTTCTAATCCTGTTCTCTTTTTTCATCATCCTCTCAGAAAGAGGTGATATTTTCAAAAGAATTGCCTTTTCTTTGAACCTGCAAAACTTTGCCTATGCCATTTCAGAACACAGGTGCTCACTATACTTGTAGACTGAGCTGGTTGCCTGAATTCAACCTGCACCCCAGTGTGTGCAGGGGCCCAGAGCAGCCTACTGAGCTTGCTCTTCATCTGAGACGTATCTTTCACAAAATCCTGCTTGGTGCAGTTTCTGCAATACTCCCTTTTAGAAATCTGGAAAGTGATGATTAGAGTATGCTAATTCCACCTCCTCTAGACTTTTAATCTTAATGAATTCCAGCATACCCATTCTTTCCATATTAAACCTATAAACACATTATGAATTGTCTCATATGAGGTTTTAAAAAACAATGTAATTTCAGCTGTGAACAACTCCAATGTGTTTTATTTTGGTTTGCTGTGTGCATTTGTGCTTACCATGAGCATTGCTAGGTGAGAGCACGGCTAACACAAGCGTGTGTCATCCATTGCACAGCAGCTGACTGCAGCTTGCACTGTGTCCTGGAGCTTTTAATTATACAGGCCAATAAACTGCGGCTATCTAACACCACCCTACCCTTACATAACCAGAGCTGTAACTCTCTGGCACCAGACAGTGTTTTGTTTGCTTACATGATTATGACCTCCAGGCAAGAACTGCACCTGGGTATATGACACAGTCTCGGGGCACTTAGAAACGCCGTCTGCATTATAAAGCTGCTTAAGAGTGTAATTTTATTGAGAGCTTTTCTGTCACATTTTGGTATTAGCTGAAACCCTTGGGGAAATAATGGGAAAAAAAGTATGATTTTGCCTGTTTAAATTGCATCTATTCTAGTAGGACTTGCTTGCTAAACCTCAATCACCAAATCTTTTTGGTACAGTCTATTTCTAAGGCATGAGAGATTTTCTCATTACTTTGCAGTTTCTGAATTCAACTGCCTTGCAACTGAAACTAAGTAATTAAGGTTGCTCAAGATAAATCTAGCCACATCCCAGAAATTGTATGATTCACATCACTTACTGCTGCAGAGAAGCAAAAGTTTTCAGACTATAGATATTATTTGAGAGCTTTCATAGAGTGTTGGGTCCTTGTACAGCAGAGCACATAGGCGTATATTTAAAAAGCAGATTTTCAAAGACACAGAAATGGATCAGCTAGTCTATCTCAAACTAAAAGGGTTTTATTCTTTTGAGTATCTTTCCTATCATCTTTAATAGGACCTAAACATATGCTTGAAGCTAAGCAGAGGCTTTAGAACTGAATAAACATCATCTTAAGCAAATATTTAAGTGTGTTGCTGAACTTTATTCTGAGGGAAACCAACAAAAAACCGAAATTAGTTTAAATCCATTTAGAATTCTTCAGTATTATTTAGATATCTCCACTTCAGATATTTGTTCAGGCTGCAGAGCCAGTGAAATATTTTGCTAGAGGAATATGTGATATAAATTCAGCATAACAATAACACACATTGTAAATGCCAGAAAGTTGTCTCAATCCAGAGTTCCAGCATTAAACATTAAAAGCTTTTTGAACTATCTTTCATAACTTTTACAGTAAATTTTTCACTGCTTATAACATCAGTCTAGAATTGAAAACTTACCACACAGGATTAATTTCACTTTCAGATGCAGAGTTTTGTTGTAGAGGCTGTGAGATCTTTCGGCTCCAAGTTCCGATCTGTATCCCATCATTGTGCCTGAGATCTGCTTTCTGTGTGGAGAGAGGCCCTCATTAGCAGACATTCTTGCTCATGACAGAGACGAGGAAAATAAAAAGCAAATGTGCATCGCAGCAAAGGCAACAATGGCACATATGACAAATTCTAGCACTGTTTCAGTATTCAACAACATTTTCAGCTGTACCAGGACAGCAGCCGAAGTCGCAACCAGTAACATTTGACAGACACACTCGTGATTTTACACTTCTCTTTCAAAATGCAGGCTCTTGGCTGTGGGTGTGTGGGACAGGCTGTCCTCAGCCGGGGAGTGCACGGAGGGCCCATGACAGTGTCGGTGGGCTTTGCCATGGCAGTCACCATAGCAGTGTACGTGTCCGGGGGGGTTTCTGGTAAGTGGCTTTTTTTCTTATACAGTGTATTTATTGCTACTGTGTTAAGGCTCCTTTGTTAAAGGGCTTTTACTTTATGGTATAAACAATCCTGAATCTAGCAACAGTAAGCACCATTACAGCAGATTCCACACCAGAGTTTTGCTAGTAAATCTTGTGTGTTCTTATTTCCTTCTATTCTTTGTGTTTGACAAAATCTCCCACCAAATGCTGATCTCAACTACAGAGTGCAAACCTTGGCACACCTCTGACTTTTATGGAAAGCGTTCTCTGCAAACCAGAAATCTGCTTGGTGTTGCTTTGAAAATTCTGCTGCTAGAGATGATCCTGGGCAGAACAGGCACCATGTTTAAAGAAATAACCATGAGGAGCAATTCAGCAGTCACCAGATAAAATTGTGTCCAGCTACATAGAAAGTAGAATGACCCACTAATGGGTATGATGAACAGAATTCACCCTACAGAGTGCAATTTATTTCTTCATGTCCTATGACAGGCAATAGCAAGTCTGCTCCTGTCTGTTTGATTATTCACAGCAGATCATAGAAAGCAGAAAGATTCAGTACCAGAGATACCTTCAATGATATTGTCAGTATACTGTCCTTTCCCCTTTATTTCTGCTGGAATACTTTCTCAATGTGTATTGGTCAGGAATCTCTCTTTAGTCCTGGGGCTAAGGTAGCTGGGCTAACTCACCAGTGTCCACAAGATGCTGTTTTGTCTCCTAGTTCTACCATTCAGTTTGGCCAAACTAAAACTGGAAACATTAGCATAACTGCTTTTAACATTTAAAGTCTTCCTTTAAAATAGAAAATGATGGGTTGTAACAACGGTGTGTGTGAAAATACACAATACTTCGTGTTGTATGCAGAGTTTATACAGGCCTTTAAAGCAAATGGTGCCTTTGTACTCCAGGTCTCATATAGGCATTTCTTACCCTTCATGAAGAGGGTAAAAGTTGATTTGGAGAAATTTCTTTAGGTATAATTAGGGCATTATAAATAGTTGCTGTAGCAGCAATTACAAATTCTTTTACAAAGGCACCATGCACTAGAAGGTTTCCATTAGAAAGTTTCACATTAGAAAGTGCTCCAGGTTCTACAAAATAGGCGGTCTTGTTACTGTCACTGACATAGACCAGAACTGTTTCTTAATATCAAAGTTAATTCAGCAGCACATTCCTATTATCTCCACAACTTTAAGCTACAGCTCTTGGCTTACATGTAGGCAGGTAAACTCTTCTAATGCAGTATCACAAAAACAAACCTGTGAAGACCTGTCCTACATTTGCACCTTTAAGGGATATTCATCTCCATCATTATGTAGAAAATTAGAGTTCAGTCCCAGCAGGGCAAAGCAATGCAGATGTTGCAATATGGTGCTTCCTGTGTTTTTCCCATGACAAGGGATTCTGCATGCAGTGCATTTTCTCTTTGAAGGAACAGGAACAGATATTTCAACAAGCTCATATTACCCAACGTGATTACTAGTGGACACTTGCTTCAGAATACAAGTTCCTATGTAGAATTTGTTAGCAATTTCTGTGGCTCTTGGTGCCAAAGTCTCATGTTTGAGTACTGCTAAAATATTTTGTATCAGTTCTTTATGAAATTCCAAGTTCATGGTAACAAAATACATAATCCGCATGCTTGGTGAATTTGAGCTTTTTTTATTTTGGAAAATTCCCCTTTTTAATTTTCTTCCATTCAGTTTTCCTCAATATCTAGATAATTTCCCACTATTTTATCCAACTTAGCATTTCAAACTCATGACTATGATCACTGCAACTACAAAAGAATGGGGAACATGCTGTCCAAAGTGGACTTCTTTTTTTTTAAACCAGTGGCACAAGAACCAAGAATCTTGTAACTCCCCTATGTCAGCAGGGGAGCCTTCAATTAGACTTTTCCTTTCCATATTTAATGTTAATCAGCAATCTGTAATATTATTATGACTTGTTCTGGCCATCATAGTCACCCTGAATTATATACAGGTGGGGAACAAAATCAAGTGTTGAAAGAAAGGAAAATTATTCATTCCAGCCAGAGTAAGGAACAAAAGACAAGACAACAATTAATCAAAATTCACATGAAGGGCTGTTAAATTAGGTGTCATCTATCTATTTGCTCTGTGCTGAAGAATTTGAAACACAGTGAGGAATTCAACATTTCATTCAAGACTGGTGCTACTAGGTCAGAGTTTTGGAAATGATACAAAGAAGGTTTTATCCAGCTTGTTATCTGTGTTTGTCAGTTCATTATGTATCAAAGGTGCCTGGATTTCATAAGATAATGACTCACTGACCTGAAGTGCAAACAAACACAGAAACTCTACATAAAAGCCCTTTCTCCATCACTAACCTTTGACAGGTAAAGGACATGCTCTTTCAGTTATTTTACCAAAGACAAAGGCTATTTTTTTCTGATATTCATACAGACTGAAATGAGGCCTCATCTGGAAGATAAACAAAGGATCCTATGTCCTTGCAAAATTTGGGGGTTGAGGTATTTATTACAAAGAAGTACCTTTTCATCTGTTCATTTATTTGGCAAATTGTATTTCTTAAGTAGCAACCACGTATCTGTAAACAATGACATTTTCCAAGAGCATACAACACCTTTTTTGTTGACAAAAGATGTTGAGGGAAGAGACTACTATGTGACATAATAGATGTATTTTAGAAACTAAATGTCACAAAGAATTCCAATGTTACTGAAATCTTTTTCATGCACGAGTTCAGGTGTAGCTACTCCTGAATAAAAAGCAAGGAAGCTTCACAGGAAACTGAACTTCGTTTCAGCACAGCTACTTTATCAGTTTCCTTATCATGGACCTTTCTGGGAAGCACAAGAAGTTGATAAAAACAAGGCGAAGGACTATGCACTGCTGCCCCCAGATCCCATCTAGGCATAGCTCACCAACAGCCAACATGAAGCAAGACAGCCCTAACATGATTTTATTTTTGTCTCCATTAAAACTGAGTTCCAAAGTAACCCCAGGCTGAAGACAGGGACACAAACATGACTTAAATCCAGGGCACTCCAGAACTGTCTCAAGATATATGCTCAAGCCAGTAACAGTCCTTAATCATAACATGTGCTTGGGAGACTGAAGGAATGTTCTTCTGCCCCAGTCCTCCCCAAAAAATAAAAAGCCAAAGGCCTCGAGGAGAGAGAATATGTGCAGAATAAGAGACTCTCCCATCACAAACAATGGGACAGGTTTACTATTTTTCTGGAAAAGTTGTCGATAAGTTACATACTGCAGGACAGCAGTCTGGTAGATAGCACAGTCCACAAGCATCAAGAGTAAAGATGGATCTTGGTGGCTTTCACCCTCCCTCCTCTGATTTCATCCAACTTGTTTCAGTTTAATTGCAGTCAGCATTTAACTGCAAAATTACATCTAGAAAAGCATGTACTATTCTTGTGTTCAAAAGTGCCCACATTTTTACAAAACCTTCACCTATTCTCATGTATCTGAGTCACCCATATGACTTAATTTGTGATTTATTTTTCAGGTGGTCACATAAACCCAGCTGTTTCATTAGCCATGTGCGTGACTGGAAGATTAAAATGGACCAAATTACCAATTTACATATTAGCACAACTCCTGGGAGCATTCGTTGGAGCAGCGGCTGTCTTTGGGATTTATTACAGTGAGTACACCTTAGACATGTTCACAGGACAAACTAGAGGTCAGGCAGTCTCTAAGGCCTCAATTTTTCAATGAATGTCAAGCAGGCAGAGGACTCTTTCACACAGGGCTAATGGCAGGAATGAAGCTAAAGCCATAAAAGAAGAAAGGAAGAAGCATAAAGAGTTTGAAGGGAAAAACAATGGCTTGAACATTCCAGGTACCCTACAAATTTACTGAAACACTTAATACTCTAGGAAATGTTCTGATATTTAGAAAAATTATTCATGGGAAATCAGATACTCTAAGATCATGTATTTCTCAGTAAGGATTTTAAATTACTTAATAGCCAGGATATAGGGCTATCCATCTTCCAAGCAAATTAGAAACATTAAAGACCTGCTACAAGTGCCTGTAGGCAAGAATCACCAGCATAATTCATTGTGGGTACAGGATATGAGATCAAGTCCCTCCTGACCAAACTTCAGACCACCCTAGAGAGGTGGCTCTCCAAGGCAATGAACTCCAGGTACAGTGATAAATTCAACATGGAAAAAGAAAAAAATTACCCCTATCCTTGATGCACAGGGTTTTTTACACTGTGTGCCACAAAAGGAGAAAGCAGTAACGGACTGACTTAATCTGCTCAGTCAGATCAGCTGCCTCAACCCCCTACTCCAAAACTCTGCTTCTGCTGGCCCAGCCCATCTCCTCCAATGTGTCTCTCCTATGGGCATTATGTCTGCAGACAGTGCTAGGTCTAGGTGCAGCAGAGGAAGAACAGAAATGGAAATGCCCCTCATATGTCAGCTCAGTATCCACAGTAATCCTGAAGAGGAAAATATTTAGGAACCGTGATAAAACTGTTTTGGGCTTGGTGTATTTTTTTGGTTTGGTGAAGTTGGCGGTGGGGGGTGTGGGCAGCAGTTGTTTACTTTTTTTAAGGTTAGTGTTAGAATTTGGAAACTGGAATTCTGGAACAGGATTTCTGTCTAAATTTAAGTCCTCCTCAATCCTGACAGCCAGAATTAGGGCTGTGGCCAGGATGAAGCAGTGTGTCAACATGTACCTGGGGTTGAGAGGGGAGTCACTATGTTCTGCCAAAAGGGCAGCAGTAGGGTAGGGAGCCAAGGTAGGAAGCTTAGGTCTAGGTTAGGGACATCTTCCTCATACTCAGGAGTGCAGGATTTTCTCATATCCCTATCTCTGCTCAAGTCCTCCACTTGCTCTAATTGATTTCCAAACCTCTTCTGTAGTTTTTACTTCCTGCAACTTGCAGGACTGTCATCTACTCTTTGAGGTCCACTAGTAGAGAAACAGACATAGGAGCTCGTCCTTTTTTTCCCCTAATAGTTAAATGCCACAAAATTATCTGACACTCCAGATGAGAGCCTGATCAAAGTAAACAACTAAAATTCTCTGCACTCATGTTGTGGCTTTAAGCAAAGCTAGAAAAAACAGAAGCAAGCAGAAATAGATTTGTCTGCTAGCTTCAGGAGGAGCTTACCACCCTCACCATGACTTCCATGGGAGATGGGGAGCTATTTCTTTATTCACGAGTATCATCTCATCACTGGATCCACTAATAAAATAACGGATTAGAGTTTGTTACTCATGTCTATGATGATTTGAGTGCTTCGTGTAAATGCCTTCCTATTTCTAAAATTGCACAACTGTCAAATGGAATAGCAGTAATTCCTGGTGGCTGGGAATCCAAAACTGCACAATCAGGATGCTGTGCATTTCTTGGGTCGTCATGACAAATGTAGCACCTCTTGCAGAGGTGCTACATCTGTTTTCAGAATCAGAAAATGCTCCTTGGCACTGAGTTTGGAGCAATGAGCAGGGGGAAAACCAGCCCCATTTTGAAAGCGGTGGTACATAAAACAAGTAATTCAAGGCACAGGAGAAGAGACGAGACAGGAGGGTATGAGGAGTACATCACCTCAAATCCAATAACGGTGCTCCCAGAAAAAAACCATCAGGGAATCACAGAATGATTTGGGTTGGAAGGGACCTTAAAGATCAGTTTCAGCTGAGAATGTGAAGTGCACAGACCTATTGTGTATGTTCTAGTTCTAGAAAATCTAGAGAAGTTTATGGAGTAGTGCAAGCAGTTACTGGCTGTTTTCTATAGATGCCTTTATGGAGTATAGCGACGGAAAACTTGAAGTCACAGGACCTAATGCAACAGCACAAATCTTTGCAACATATCCAGCTCCCTATCTGTCCCTTGTAAATGGATTTGTAGATCAGGTAAGTGCACTTGCTATCTTCATTCTACAAATTAAACATAAAAAACCCTGTAAAACCAAGCAGTAAAAAACCTCATAGATCCAACGAGTGTGCCAAATCTCACCATTTCAGCCAGACATCCCCTTGCACAATACAATGCGAATGCAATGCTGTTTGCAGGGGGTTACATTTTAGTTATATTTTACAAGCAAAATAATTTCAGGTTGTTCTTTTCACATACATCATCTTAATTGTTGCACTCAACATGTCTTTAAAGCAATATATGTAAGAGGTTTTCCTCGGTATAAATCAGTGTTTCTCCATAAATCTCAGCAGTCATGTCCATTTACATCAAAATCTAGCCCATTTTGTGGACCTATTATTCCTTAAATAATGCTTAAGCAGACAGTTTAACACACCCTGAACAACTGAGTTTTCTGCTTCCACAAGCCTCTCTAACCTTCCTTTTGCAGATAGATTTGCAGTATTTATTTTTCAAATGACTGCATCTGAAAACATCTCAACTTAATTTCTGATCTGTATCCTTTAATTCCACTTAAGCAACAGCAAAAAACAAATGAAGTTTCGTATCTTTTATCTACCTCTAATCAAGTTACCCATCTTCTTCAGGAATACATGAAATACATACTGCATAAGGAAGGTGTGGAAAACAAGGGATGGCCTGAACACAGGAATTTGTTACGTAAAAGATTGTGCAACCTGGCTTCAAAAAAAACCTGAACATTATTTTGAAGTTTTGTAAGAAAGACAGTTCCGATCTTTGGATCAGTCAACAGATTTTTCCCTAAGATATTTTTTACACATGTATGTTTTAAAACAAACTTAAAGGCAACGAAAACCAAATAATTTTTAAACCCCTCAAACTGAAGCTTCTTCAAATCAATATAAAAATTGAATGTTTTGCCATCACTGAAGCTTTTGTCTGTTTTCCCATCAAGTTAATAATTAGCAAAATCAACATTGACAAAGCATTTGATTTAAGCAGAGCTGTACTTGCATTGAAGTAATTCCAAGAAAATTTCCTTCAGCAGCACAATTAGCATATGCAATACAGAGTTCATGGTACAGTTATACGTGCAACCCTAATTTGCGTACTTCCTAATTTTAGCTGCTCAGTTTTGACTTTGCAGATTTCACTTTTTCTTCTGATGTTATGCAATACCTGGATAAAGAGATGCATATCTAGACTAATTTATCAGCATAAACTACAGTCACATAAAACACTTCTATATCAGTGAAACTGATTGCATTGCTATAGCAGCAGAACTACCAAAAATTGAGTGAATAGAAGTGTAAAATTGACAGGAAAAAAAATGTGGAAACAAAGCATTAGACCTCACATAGGAGATGCCTTTTAAATCCTCTATTCTTTCCACACCCGGTTGTTGCAGATATTTTTTTTTTTTTCAAATGTTCTCAACACATTTCTTGTCTTTGTTTTTCAGCACAGATATCAAAACTTCTCATTACTGTGAAGTAGAGAGGCACTGAGTTCCAAATTTTGCTATTCTGTATAGTGGGATAAAACTAAATACCAGCTCTAAGCCGCTCCAATCCACAGAGCTGCCATAGCCCCTCTTTTCATTATTGGAAAGAATCTACACATATTTATTCAATATTCTTTTCTTTGCCTTGGCCAGGTGATGTCAACAGCTGTTCTTCTTCTGGCTATATTTGCTATTTTTGACACCAAAAATAACAGCATACCCAAGGGCCTGGAGCCAATTGCAGTAGGACTTCTTATAATTGTTCTTACTTGCTCCTTGGGAATGAACAGTGGCTGTGCCATGAACCCGGCCAGGGATCTTGGCCCAAGGCTCTTCACAGCCATTGCAGGATGGGGGATGGAAGTATTCACGTAAGTATGCCTGGAGATGAAGTCAAATGCTCCTAACTAAAATTATTTCTAAGAAAGTAAGATCCTGATTCAACATGGTACCAAGCCATACTTTATATACATACAGGTAATTCTTTGCATACCAGAAGCAGCCATTCATGCACTTTAAGCCAGATATCCTCTAGGAGCTGGGCTTTAAAAAGGATTTCCTGCTCCTAGGGCAAATCAAACATGCATAATCTCTAATATCAATCATTGTTTCAAGCAGACCTTTCCCAAAATACGAGAGATTCTTAGAGGTCACTGAAAATATGATTGCTTTCTTCTTGCATCCTGCAGCTTTCAGAAAAAAAAATTAAATCAGGAGAGAATTAAGTGGAAATATTTACTGGGTGCTGTAAAAAACAGAGACATATCAGATTGATTTAGCCTATTATTACTTCTGAGTTATTGCAGAAATATACAACAATCTAAAAGCCTGACTTCCTGGATGGGAGTGAAGGAGTGAATTAAAAAGCTCCCTTCATTTTCCCACATCTCAGAGCCCTCTCAAATCCCTGTGTGCGTACGCACACGCTCTTGGCTGGCCCAATGCACAGCTAATTAGTTGCACATCAAATCCACAGCTTATACATATCCAGGGTAAGAAGCACTCTGGGATACCTAAGTAAGAATAATATGTCATTGGGAAGCAGATCTTTTGATTTATTTTTGTATTGTTTGTTTTCCCAGTTATTTACAAGTAGGAATCCCCAGTAGTACCGTAGGCCACTGGAGAGCTCTGGTTAACAGAAATTTTATTTTAGATACCTCAAGAAGCACAAATAATCTCTATTTATTCAGTATGATTTCTATTTACACAAATCATGTACCTTATTTGAGGAAAGCAGTAGCAAAGCTTTTGTCATACAAAAAAAGCCAGGCATGGCATAGCTGAAACAGGCACACAGCCACAGCATAGGCCAGAGCCAAGGCTGAACGTAACCCAGCTCCGGTGAGCCACTGGTGGGAGGTCAGGTCCGTGGTCTGGTTACCTCCAAACTTTTCCTCCCCAGTAGCTCTTACCACTGCACCATGGGACTGCACTTTTTAAAAAAACAAGGACAGAGTGACATCCCACACTCAAGATTCTCCTCTCTCATACCTTTGTAATCAGTAAGCAAGTAGTTGTTGACTGTGGTATTAGCCATGGTATATATAATGGGTAATATGTTATGAAGTTGGCTGTTACATTACTGAAAGAGTTTGGAAACCTGATTGTACTGTGATATAGTCACAGAATACCTGTCAACTCCCCTTCTCTCCAAAAGTATAGTCGTATTCATTCACATTAAAAAAGCTACAAGAAAACTTGACACCTATACCAATATGGATTCTTTTCTTGTGTAGTTTAAGGATTTATATAAGACAGGGAATGCAGTCCCACTGTAAAGACCTTGCTAAGAAATTTTAAAATGTGAACATAAAAATTAAGATACAAGATCTCTGATCCTTGCCAGAATAAACTTAAAACAATCTTAGGGACGTGAAAAACTGAGGAAGAAGTCTTCCTCCCTGCCTTCAGTTAAAAGGCTACAGCTATAACCATGTTCAAGGGAATGACAGAACAGGACTGAACAGTATTCCGTGGCAGCATTTGAAGGTAGCCCCGGGATACCTCACCCCGGCCCGGCACGGGCTCCCTCGGCGCGGAGCGAGCGGCAGCGGAGCGGGCTCGGCGCGGTAACGCTGACACCTCGTGGCCGCCGGCTCCGCCGCCGGCACCGCCAAACTAAACTGCACTTCGGGAAAGGTCAGGAGACGCATCTCTTGTCTGCACAGGGATTCGGACGGCAAAGCGGCCTCAGAAGTATTTAGCATTCTTCCTGGAGTGCAGCCCTGCAGCCCGGATTACCTCACGAACAGCGGTATCTCCCTTTCCCGCAGCAGCTGGCTAGTGAAAGGTGTATCTGCAAGTTTCAATGGGTCGAAGTTCCCGGTCCATGTACCTTAGACACTGTTTCCTGGGAATTTCCGCAGCTAGGCACAGTTCTGCGGTCCCGGCCCGTGCGCTGCCTCCTCCCCGCACAAGCAGCGCCCGCCCTGCGCCCAGAGCACCTGGTGGAGGCAGAGGCGGGGCTGGGTGTTCTCCTAAACTGGCAAAGCTGTGCGCTGGTTACAGCCAGGGGCTAGGGGTCCTTGTGCTTGTCACAGAGAGTTCTTGCTCCTGTGTCAATGACAGAGCACTGAGTGTCATGGAAACTCCTAACTCGGCTGTGTCCTGATCTCATCGCAGTTTCGGCAGCACACTCTACAAAGGCTTTACACCCAGCATCTCAGCACAGGGTGTCGAAAGCACAGCTGACAGCAGCTGCTGCAAATACAGGCCACGATTTGGAGAAGGTCATGCAGGAGCTGACAAGGCACATGCCAGTTCCTGGAACAAGCTCAGAGAAACCTGCCAAGAAACACCTTCATTACACACCCATGTATACACACATCACACAGAAGAATACGTGCAAGTACTTGATATAGCTTTTGTTCTGCTGATTCATTCAATAAAACCTTACTCCATGCTTGTTCCAGAAATTCAAGTGCTCAACAGCCATCCGTGATTCAACAACGAACAGATTTATGAACTCAGTAAAACAGTATCAGGAGTTATTTTATATCCTCAGGGCAAAATATAAATAATTCGAAAGGTAAAACATACATACCCAAGGCATTTCTGAACAAGCAGTAGGAGTATCATCAACAGGGCACCAATATTTTCCCAGTTCTATTCTTGCATCATGACAAACACAAGTTCACTTCTGCATAAATCTGTACAACTGAGTGCTGAATAATTATCCTTACAGTTTAAAAATTCCCCTGCAGCTTCCTGTAAAGTTCCTCTCACAGATTAATTTGTCCCTTTGTATTTCTGGGAGAAAAAAAAATTCTCCCTTTTCAATACGCATGAAATTGAGGCAGCTGGATTTTCACTGGAGACTCACATATTCAATTAATACAGCATGTTATCAAATCAAAACACCTTAATGCATCACTACAGTTAAGAGACTCTGTGCTCTGAAATGGATACTCAGTTATTTACTGTCTGAATGTGGACCTCCAGGAAAAGGAGAGCAATTCTCCCAGCCCAATTTTCCTGCATGAAGAGGTTATTTATTGTTTTATACAGTTCAATGGTGGACTTCTTACCTTAAATATACCTGTAAATCTATATATTTAAAATTAAATCCTAGTAATTGAGCAAATGTAAACATTTCAGGGGAGTCAGTATGCTGGACTTTCTTAGTGAATACAAAAATTCTAAGATTAAGTTTTAGGTGTATAAAACTTCTAAGCATTTATTTGCCTCTTGCTGAAAGACACCACATTTTAAACACAGAGAGAAGATACTACATAATGAAATTTGAATCTTGATCACTCTAGTCAAGGATAATCAACTTCACAGTCACTGTGTTTTATTACATTGCTTAAGGTAAATATACTCAAAATCCAGTTTAATTTATTACATTTGTCAAGAAGAAGATTATATATACTACTGCAGGTGTGAACTTGCAAGTTTCCATGCAGATGAAATAATCCACTTTTGTAACATCCTGAAAAACCTATTCATGAGCATCTGGGGACAGCACAAGTCAAGATTGCTGGGCAATAAATGTGTCCCTTTTCATTTCACTGTAAGTCAGTGAAACCTGCTTTTCACAAGGGAGAAATCATCCTCTGTCCCCAGATAGACATGCAGTAAAAAAGCCTTATTTTCTAAAATCTAAGTACAGCACACAGACCAACATGCCTGGTGCTTGTTATTTAGCATTTCAATCAGAACCAGCCTGGGTAGGGCAGACAAGGGTGTCACGCATTTACAGAAATGAGAGACGAAATAGAAAGGTCTACACTATAGCAAGTGCCACACCACTGGATCTGTGCACTGACAAATACACAGGAAGGTGTTCACTAGAGTAACAACACTAATTCTTGTTCTTTTTGTCTTACAGGGCTGGTAATAACTGGTGGTGGGTTCCTATAGTTGCACCTCTGCTGGGAGGTGTACTTGGAGCCATGATCTATGTCATTTTTATTGAAATTCATCACTCGGATCCTCAGTCAGGAGAAGAAAATGAAGCACATGCCAAATATGAATTGACCAATATGGCGTAAGACGTGAAGAACTTTCTCTGTCATTTTGTTGTGCAGTTTTTATGCAAATGGTTGTTTGGACCAGCAAGTGTATGAAATCCATATGCCTCAATTATAAATTCACCTTTCAAAGAAGAAATTCTGTATAGAAGTTCAAAATTAAAGTTTTTCCATGAAACATTGGGCTGATCACATTCCAAATTGCTATCTTGAGTATGGGAAGGCTAAATTGTTATTTTCATATAGCTTTTGGATCAAGTTATCTCCTAGATGCAATTGTAGTGAGATGATGCACTGACCTGTTAATTCAAGTCACATGATTCTTAATCACATTGCCTAATTAACTGCAAATAGTTGAGATATTGATACAAAAGTGCATGCATAGCTAGTTAATGGGTTCAGTGCTGAATTAATGTGCAAGAGCATCACTCACTTCTTAAGAATGGCTTGTCTAAACATTTAAAACAATACCCAAATTGGCTAAATGCCAATTGAAACGGCTTAAAATAACTTACTAAATTTTATGGAGACACTACTGAACAGCAAGAAATCAACTCCTCAGTGATTAGGTTTAGTAACTCAGAATATGATCGCAAAACGTAAAAACTGTTGTAAAATCAGCAACGAAGAGACAACTTCTGCACAGGGTCTTCATAGCATTAATGCTTAGTTATTTTTAGACTATTTACTTGACCTTTATGCTACCCAATGTTAAAAGCCTTATGTAGAATACTAATCTGAATCTCTTCCGCTGTGCTTTCTGGATACAATTCATTCCTGTGGAGATGGCCCAGCAAGAGGCTTATGCTGTGCAGAGGTCAGCACAAAGCCTGTGTCTGTGTAAGCTTTAAAGAGTCCTACTGCTTCTGATTTACATAGGTGGATTTCATCTGCATTGTGGGAGCAATTTTTAATTTGGTAGCAGTAATTAAAATTAGAAACTGGCCTCAGACCTAATCCTAGATCTGAATTCCCCAAGGAAGGCCAGATCCACATCAGAGTTCTGACGTGTGGGTTCTCTCTCACTAAAGAGAAATGGTTGGATATATACCACTGCTTAAATATCCAGCCTTGAAAATGAAATTATTTCTGCTTAATCATTGTGAATTGAATGTACTCAGTTAAATCAAAGTTTACTTCTATTATGTCTACATCTATCCATGGTTGGTGATGGTGATCATGAATAAACAGATGTCCAATTCAGCAATGCTCCTGAGCTACTTTCGTGGCTAAACTTCAGAGTACCAGTTCAATTTACTCATTTCAGAGTGCTCTTCCCTTTGGATTCCTATAACTCTGCTCTCTCAAATTCCACACCACATTCCTGATCTCACTCCTGAAATGAGGAACCCTTGGTGTTGCCACCAATAGCCTGTGCACTTCCATGCAGTATCTACAGAAGAGGTTTACAAAATACCGTGGTCAGAACCTGCCTCAGCATTTGGGCAGATCAGGCCTTTGTCACTGCTTGTTTTGATCACACTCCCTGGGATGCCATGCCAAATTCATGGCAGCAAAGGGACAGAAATAGCAGGTCAAACAAAGCTTTGCTTTCTGCAGCTCAAAGTCAGATATTGCAGTATACTTGAGGGAGTATAATTCTACTTTTAATTATGTTTTTAAGAAAACTTACGTAACTGTAATGAACTCAGGCTGCCCACAGACACATCAGCCCTGTAAAATGCTCATTTGATTCACTGTGTCTCTGCTATGGGTTAAATTCTGCTATATTCATGCACATTTGACTGCATCCTTATATCACTGGCTGGAGAGTTTCAGGAACAAGAAGGGAGAGCTTACAGAAACAGTTCTCAATCTGAGCAGAGAAGAATCAAAAGTAAAACGTGACTATTAGTCCTAATTTTAGATCTTTTGTTGGCAGCAGAGACAAGCTAGATCATCTCTCCTGCAAATTATTGATAAACTGCACTGCATAAACCAGAATGGGGTGTAAATGCAAATGCAGACTGACCCTTTGTTTGCCCCCACCCCTTTCAGGGGGTGCTGTCTCTCACCTCTCGCTGATTCCTGGGGCAGGAGCACTCCCAGGTGGCTGCCAACCTTCTGCGTCTGGAGAGGGATCACAGAGGTAGAAACAGTTTGAGGGCTGCCCTCAGGTCTAAAAGGCACTTACTCTTCCACTGATCCAACATCTAATATGAAATATCTGTGCAGAAAATAAAAATAAACAGCTAATTAACCAGGAGTAACCAATTTTATCCAAAATGGTAGGGGCAAGTTATCACTTGTGTTAGAATTTTGCGTAGTCAGTAGGCTCCATATGCATCACAATATTGCTTCCTTTAATCCACCATGGAAAACACGGGGAAAAGGAGAATACAGGTCAGGAATGAGAAAGGGACAGTTTATTTATACAGCCTACTCAGGGACTAGCCCACACTCGCTGTGTGCCTGTGCATTGGCCAAGGTACATAAAGTTGTTCATTTTCACAAAATCCTTTTGATCACAACATGTTCTGCCTGTACATCAACATGAAATCTTGTTTCTCCTACTTATGCCATTCCTATGCACAGAATTTCTGTATGAGTGACATTTACTTGTCTGAAGTTATTAACATGCAAATCTTAAGCAGTGACACACTATTGTGATAGCATAACAGTATCTTAAATATGCTCTCAAGTTGTTGTCAATTCTGTGTTTGCCTTAAGAATTTATTTTTAAACTTTAATTAATCATTCAATGTTTTTGTGAATTCTTTGGAGACACATGTTATTAATACCACAATTCATCCTGGATTCACAAAAGCCAGAATTTCATTCAGTAACAAGGTGTTATAGACCTGTCTCAGATCTGACAATTTAAATTTTAAGGAATGAACTCCTGCTTTTGGGACAAACCTCAGCTGAATCTTTACTACAAAACCATGACCAGTATCTCCATAATGTAATGGGAACAATAACAGTCACCTCATTCCATAAACTTACACAGATATGATCTGTTTTATAGAAAACAAAAGCTTTTTGACTTTGCATGAACTATGCAATTTTCTAATATCAACTGATATTCAGTGGTCACACTTATGTTAAACTAATATAATAGAGTTGGCAACAAGTTTTTCTAGCTGAAAGATGTTTCGGCTAATGAGTTAACAGTAATCAGCCTTGATGATTTTAATGCTGAAAGAAATTAATTTCAGCACATTGCTCAACTTTCATTTTGTATTTGTTCTTTTTGGGAGCAATGTGTTTGTTCTTTAGAGCTAAACTTAGTATTGGAGTAATTTGGAAAGCTGCAAATAGCACTGAGTTGGCTACTGCATGTTGTTTCATTGAAGTCAGTGAAATTATTCACAATGGGTGGCAATACAGGCAAGGATAAGTGATCAGAGAACGGAGCTCAGAGTATGGCGGACATTGTACTTTCTTGGAGTTTTGTCTGTGGATCTGGATGTTCAAATATTGTGGTTCAAAATAAATACAGTCAATTCCTAGTAAATGCATTCCAGTGCTATTTTTATATATATAAAAGAAATCCCCCCTCTGGCACCTAAGGACTTAAGAAATAAATAGCTGCCTGTTATGACCTACAATGTTTTATAGCCTTGTGCTGGAAGAACAGATGGACTAACAAGCTGGATTCCCAGAGCACAGCCCCTGTGGCAGATTCCGTGGCTCAGCAGCAGTGCCAGAGCAGAGCAATGGGCAGTGCCAGGCCAGGAGGCACCCACACAACCAGAGGGCCAGGCCTTCTGCCCTGGCCCTCCTCCCCTTCCTGCTTGCAGCTTGCCCAGGGACACTTTCTGCCACAGCTTTCCCACTGCTCTAACAATAGCCAGAGCCCAGGTGGGATATTTTGCTGAAGTCCCTCTTCAGAGATTGCTTTTAGGCATACATACGTCACATCAGATTTGGCCTGCAGGGCATACAAAATGCCCCTAGCTAATTTATCTGTCTTGTCCTCTGCAGATTTGTAACAGGGACATGCTTTGCTTGTTTCATTTAAAAAGAACATGAAAACCTGTTCCGAGGGAGCAAGGGAAAGAAGAGGTGCTTCAAATTTACTCTGAGAACCACAAAAGAAAAAAACCCAAAACAAAACAAACAAACAAACAAAAAACAACCAAAAAACAAACAAACAAAAAAACAAAAAAAAAAACCAAAAAAACCAAACCTATATGAAGTGGCAGCAGGCATTTCATCCTCTATCCATCCTGATGAGCCTTACCCTCCTATCAGTCTTTGTGACTTTCTCTTCTCCTTTCCTTCTCCTGCCAACACTGTGTGCTGTGCTCTGTCTCTATACAGCACAATACATCTCCAGAGATTTAAATACAGCGTGCTTTTCTCAGTTACTTATGAATCTTAGAAAGTTCTCATGAGAGCAAATTGAAGTTTCACCTCACATGCTTGTTTTTTGGCAGTTGCTTGCATTTTTCCCCCTCACTGTTCCCACCAAACAACCTTGTGCTGGAAAATACAACAATTAACTGTAACTTCCAGTAACAGCTGCTCTTTTTCTGCTTAGTACAATTGCTATTGCATAAGAGAGTGCTTCTTTAAAACATGCACATTTTTAAAAGCCTTCTTTTTCAAACCACTATTAAAAATAGCACAAGTTTATCCAGGGGAAAAAAAATGCAGTGCCCATCAGTATTTTAGGTTTTTGTCTTCTATTTTGCACTTACAACTTGTTAAATATTTTTAATTATTGTTCTGTGAGTATTAGTGCCTCTGCTTTTTTGCACAGTCGAATAGCATCATCTCAGAGGAGGAAGTAGTAGGTAAATATTTTAAATATGGTGTTTCTTTGTATATTTGAATCAAATATTAGAGAAATCCATATAGTACTAAGCTGGACACAACACATTTATGTAATTTTTCTCTCTTTGCTGACCACAAGTTCTTTCAAAAGGTGTCTCTAAAAGAGGCAATATGAATAACCAGCAGCTTAAATCAGCAATGATTTCTGAACACCTATCAGAAAACACATGTATGTCTTGGATGCAAATTCTGACATTCTCAGTACCATTAAGAGGACCACTTTGGGCACATTAATACTATTATTTCCTCAGCATTAGGCACATAATAGTCTAATAGGTGAATAATACTTTCCACACCCTCAGAAGTAACAGTACTTTGTTTCACTGCACAACTCTTCTCAGGAAACCTGCCTGCCTTCCCATTATAAACACGGCTGTGAATGAAAAAGCAGCAAAGTAAACAATATGTTCAGACTTGAAAAGTCAGCATCTGAATAGAAGGAAATGAACAATCTCAGCCAGAACTGAACAGATGCAACACTTTCTGTAGCATGACCGAGGCATCAGATAACAACCATGAAGCCCAAGCAGCAGCACATGCTTGGCAACAAGCACTGCTAAACTAAAGAGT
Source organism: Eulacestoma nigropectus (assembly GCA_013397775.1). Classification (NCBI taxonomy): domain Eukaryota; kingdom Metazoa; phylum Chordata; class Aves; order Passeriformes; genus Eulacestoma; species Eulacestoma nigropectus. Next base: position 1,792,759 of record VZTE01003320.1, on the reverse strand, counting down.
CAGGTGTTTTGGTAATGCCTTTTAAATAGACTTACAAAATAAATTATATTTTAGAATAAAAGGACTGAATTGTGGTGGTGGTGTTTTCCATAGCAAAGGAACAAAATTTGAAGATTTGAACACATCTTCAAATTATTGAAACAAGGGGCGGGGGTCGGGGGGG
>VZTE01003320.1:1732153-1792562 GCA_013397775.1 Eulacestoma nigropectus | reverse complement strand
AATGGAAATCTCAGTGGGGAAAAGGGAAAGCACAGTAATAACTTACTCAATTTCCAGTCCTGTGAACCCTGCTGCAACTGCTCAAAAGAGGCAGTATGGACCTCTCCATTAAAACTGCACAATATAAAGACAAGAATTTCATCTTGATTTCCATCTCGGGTGTTTAAGACATTAGCAACCAATGGCTACACACTGCAGAAGACTTCTGCTACACAACCATTCTGCCACCTAAGGGCAGGAAACCTGTTTGGCTTCAGTGCAGAGAGAATTTCATCTCATACACATGTATTCCCCTGGGGGTTTGTGCTTTTCAGGGTATAGGAGCAACATGTTTTTGAAGATGCTTGCACTGTAGAACAGCTATCAGAAACACAAATAAAAAGAGACTTGAATCCAGCTTCCAGATTTCCACAGAACCTCAGGGGATAAAGCAAGTGCAAAGGCTACTCCAGCAAGTCTTGGAGGAGGAAAACAAAACAGAAAAACTTTGATTCAGAACCACATTGTCTTCACAGCTATGAATGCTTCAAAGTCACAGGCCACTTGCAAATGTAACATACATGCAAATACCATTAGCACCTCAGAGGCTTCCAATCCAAGAAAATATGATGGCTGAACAAAATAGGGATATGAACACACATACATTTTAATCTGTTCTGACACAAAAAGACAAAATCCTGTCTTGAAGTGGAAGCCATTTTAAGTCCCATTTGCTATCACAGGTGGTTCTTTGAAATTTAACACAGGAAGTCAAATCTTACAGCTTTAAAACAATAAAATCTACCTAAAATATCTACCCTGCCTAAAAGTAGACCTATAGTCTTTTCTTCTTTCAAGTTTTTTACCTGCTTTTCTGATACAACTGGCAGCCAGCCTCTGGCTCTCCCTTGGGCTCCTGTCTTGCATAAGTCTTTCACATCCACTGAGCATCAGACCCCACACAAAATATTCCATTTACATGAAGACAAAATCCATTTTGAGGCAGATTTCAAAATGCCCATGGGTCCATGGAATTTCAAAACATATACTGCTAGTAAACTGGACTTTACAATTCACATGGCAATTACACTCTTCTCCCTTGCCTTTGATCAGATACGTTGCTTACAGCAACCTGGCAGAACAATAATTATCTCACTAGGGCAGATCTACAGTACATTGGAGTTGGATTTCCTCCTAGGGAAATCCGAGAACAAGATGCATAGTTCAGGTATTGGTGGGTTTTATTTGTTGTACAAGATTGACCCTGAGAAACACTATTACAGGATATGATGCATAAATCAGTGACAATCAGCTTGCCTTCCAGATTCAGGACAGAAAGTGTTTAGGCTTAACAGAGTTCTTCTTTGTACATCTGGCTTCAGGTAATTTCATTAGCAATCAGAAAGCCAGAAGCAAACTTATTTCTAAAAGACATTAAGTAAACTTCAGAGTACAGCTATCCAGGGAGGATAAGGAGTGTCAGAAGCTGTCTTCACATGTAGAAACTTAACTTCATGCCCAAATAACAAATGTGTACGGCTTAGAAAAGTGAACAGTTGTAAAAGAACTATGACCCGAGTCTCTCTGATGGTGTTTTAATGTTACCATGACTGAGATAATCATACTCAAAAATAACTAGCTCGTTTTACTTTCAAACTTATTTTTCCTTAATAGATTTGCAACATCACAGTCTTTGGCTATGAACTTCGCAATTTTCATCATTTTCACTGACACTCCTGAAGGTGTTCTCCTGTGTTCCAACTCTTCAATATTTATTTTTTTAATAAACACAAAGGAGGTCCTTTTTTCTGTCTGCTTTTATTTGGTCTGATAGTAAACACATCCTCCTTCATGATCATCTCCCTCCTCTGCCCTGGTATATACAGCAATGCTCCCCACAGGCATGTGGTGTGTTGGGCTGTGGGAGAGCAAACTGTTACACACCAGGCTTCTAAAAAAATTGCAGCTGAGTAAGCTCTGGAGGGCTTCATCCCACAAACCTCCTGCAGTGACTTTGGGAAGTTTTTCACTGTCAGAACTACCCTTTATTCTGTAGGGCAGCTTTATCAAAGGCAGTGGCTAGCACAAAGGCCCTAGTGCTACCTCAGCTTCACTGCTATGAAGGAAGAGGACCACCAGCCTACCTAGGAGGGGTTCAGTGCTGACTAAAGGTGTCCAGCTCTTCTGAGAGCCAGGTAAAAGCTTAGACAGAAAAAAAAGATAAATCTATCATAGCATTTAGGCATAAGGAGATACCTCAGGCATGTAACTTGTCTGCTGGGCATCTCTGGCCAATAGGTATTAGATACCTACAGAAGAGGTGAATATAAGCTGTTGAGGCTGTTGCTATAAGCATTTACCTGGCAAGGAGAAGTTCCTGGTGGAAGGCAACACTTTAAAGAACACTTTTTTTCAGAGTATCAACACTGCACCACCATCTAGATCACTGTGTCAGTTATGTATCAAAAGCCACAGCACTTGTAAGTATTGATAATAGCCCCATACTCACTAGTAGATTTTTTTTTTTAAACAAAGCCGATTTTTAAGTTTCATTTGGATAGGATGTTGTTTATCACTATTACTTAATGTATTTTTTTTCAAGACTGTGGCACAGTGCTATAAATGCTAGAGAAACATTATTTTGACATAAAATATATATTGTAAGTATGATGAGTATGGCAAGATCACATTAATTCTGAACATTTTGTTTATCTGTCTCAGTCTTGAAATACATAGACTATGTATTCATCAATCTGCTTGCTTATTTGAGTGTCTTAATTAGGACATTCTGAAAATCTTAACAGCTTTTTAAAAAGTAATTTGTAAGAACAAAGTCTGTTGATCCCAATGTTTTCACAGAGATGTGGCTTCTGTAGTCAGCAGCAGAGTAAGTGTGAAATGGAGTGAGCAAATGCAATGCACATAGGAAATGCCACACTTGGGTCACTCAGGTCTTCTGTGCCCAGGTGGTGAGGACAATGATTAGAATCTAAGGACTGAGTGATGACTTTTTTTGCTATGTGTTTGCATGATGCTAAGCACAATAATGAGGCCCCATAACAGCGGGATGATGATGACCACAACTTTCTTGTGCTATCCCAGCATAATCCTTGACCCTGCACTCAACCCTCTGTTACGGGGGAGATGTATTGACCTGCACCATTTGTGCCGTCCCTGATCTCTCTGAGAATGCTAATATAATAGAGTTTATAACTAATGCTGTGAGTGAAGGCTGGCTTTGGTGACTGGATTGATTTCCAGTAAAATGAGATCACCATACTCCAGACACACAGTTTCAGTTCCTTGTTCCCCAGAGAAGCATGTAGCATAAGCTTACTAGAAGAAGAAAATGATTCTTTATATTTTACAATGAAAGCACAAAACTTAGTTATATCCAGAGATATAAGACCCTTGCACTAATTGCACCAACAATCACAATATTTGAAAATTGTGGTATACGTGGAAAGACCATTTGAGCAGGACTACAACGTTCATAAACCATTATCAGGCTCAAAGGGCCTTAATTACATTGTTTGTGTAAGACTGAAAAACTTTATGCTGCCTTTGGACAGTATGACTAGTATCTCTAGGGAGCATCATGAAAAGGTCATGTCTATCTCACAAGACCATCAAAAATCCCTAGACTTTTAACAAACACATTAATTCATATTGAATAGCTCACATTCCAGCTATAGTTCTATTTTTAGGTTATTTGTTGTACTTATATAAAGAAGTGCCACCAGTTTTGAAGTATTTTTAAAGATACAAAGGTAGCTGTTCTTTTCTATGCAAGAGGCTGTGGGGGAAGAGGTTGCTTCCACTACACCACCAACTGCCAGCTAACAGAGCTGCAGGGAAGGAGCCAGAACATGGCAAAGTGACCCATACTGGAACGTGAGCTAAATGCTCCAGAGTGAGCTGGGGAACTCAGTGTTAAATTGATTCGTTGTTTTGTCCTCCTGGGAACCCTAATAAAATCTTTACAGCAAAGCAAATTCTCATTATTGAAAGAGCACATCAGAATATCTCATGTCAGCAAGGACCTGATCTAATGGTTTACTCCTTAGTCAATATCTGACATTTTCCTAAGGGATAACTACTTTTTCCTATTGCAGTGTTGAAGGGCCAAAGAGTTAGAGAGACAGATTTGCCCATGAAAAACAGAACAGCTCCTTAAAATGATTTACATATCCAGAATACTGCAAAAGTAATCTACAAAAGGGTGGAGACAACTGAGCTGTGACAAAGACTTCTAATGGGCACAGACAAACTGCAATGACTTTTCGAATTTGGTGGCCAGTTTATGGAAACCTACACACAACTGTTTTCCTCAAGATTTGTTCTGGAAAACAGCACTTTCCTACAAACCCTGAGTGCTGTTTTTCTGTATACCTGCATTCAGAACAGACTAAATACAAAGCAGCAGGTACAAAGCAGGCTGCTGGCATGAATGAAGTACATGGAAGCATGACTGTTTAAATGACAGCTAGGCCAGAATTATGTGATCTACTAAACACGACTTAAAACTGGGTCTTCATCCAGAATTATATTTCTTTTATTCACTAGGAAGCTCCACAATAAACCAAGACATCTTCCTGTTCAATTCTTCAAAAAGAGAATACTGCAACTGTAATGAGGTCAGATTTTCCTCTTTTGAGTCTCTGATAATAGAATTAAAGCACACCATGTGATATTTTACACCTTTCCCCTATTAATTCCCTCACCACCAGCCTTGCAAACTCTGTATCTTCTCAGTATAGGAGAATTTGCTTTAAAACAGTAGAGGAAACATGAACACTACATCATGGAGGACAAAGTGTTTAAAATACGTCAATGAATTGACATTTTCTGGTTTCCAGGCAGTTTATATGTAGGTGTTACAATAAGCAAATTTAGGGGCCCAGGAATTGCAAAGCTAGTCCAAACAAAAGTCACTGAATTAAACAATAACACATGGCCAGACAATATCTTCCAGAGACCAAATAGAAAAATTATGTAAACCAGGCAATAAAAAGAGATCACTTGAGACATATGTTGTATATCTTTGTCATCTTAGGAGCACTATGAAAATGAAATATTATCAAAAGACTTGATTATACTATGAGAAAAGATAGCCTAATTGTGCAGACTAATACCCAAAGCTGTATATAAATGTATAGCCTTAGCACATTGTCCAATGTTGCTACAAAGCGGTATTTGATCTTGTGGGACCACAAGTTTCTCGTCACTCTAATTCCTTTTTTATCAGCTCATGATTTTTAATCAGAGCAATGTTTCCATAGTCCCCTCTACCAATAGAGAATTACATATACACTTAAGAATATGCTTATGAGAAACAGGATAGCAAGCTCATCTCTTAATTACTTGATAGAAAACTATATTTAGACAAAAGATATAATGAGAAACTAATGAGTTCCCAGGATAGCTGAAAATAATACTGCAATGCAACCTGCATATTTGTGATCCAAAAGTTTGTTTTGGTTTGCCTTATGTTCAGAGAAAGGCTTAAAACTCAAATCAAATCAGATTTGTTCTCACAAATTTGCCTTAGCTTTAATAACAGTGATTAAAAGCAAACATTCAGGGTTTCAAATACATATAAGAATATGAAAACATACTCCAAAATTCTCTAAATCCTGCAAGTTATCAAAATTACACTTATCCATAGTTTGAAATTCATATAAGAAAATAAAAACAGTGCTCTAGAACTTGAGTCAAATCAAATTGACTGAGTATATCCCCAAATTCAAGACATGCATTAGAATATTTATCTTCCCTAAAATCTGCCCAACCATTTGGGGCTGACTGTAGGGTCATGATTTTGAACTGCAGTCACAATTTATTGACTAGGCCCATGTTTGCTATAGGAATTGATGCAGTGCGATAACCTAGGACTTTATTATCACTGAAAGCAAGCCTACTGATTTTAGCAAGTTTTGAATCAGGTTCTCCATAGGCACACATAAAACATCTACCTACCTTCTTTATCTCCATACTTCCTAGGATATAATTGCATTTTCTTGGGGATTTGCACATTTCAAGGGTAATTGATCATTCCTTTCATACTAGATTATTTTGATGTAGACCTACATGAATTACTTGCACACTTCAGTAGTTGCCTGCTTATAATCATGGCAACCAAAATTATGGAGTCAATATTTAATCTGTTTATCTCATGGTTATAGCCAACACTGTCAGCAGCAAAGAACCCATTAGAACAGTGTGCTTCAGTCAAACTCTTTGGAAGTGTGCAATACTCAAAGTAGTTGCCAGCATTTCCATTGACAACCCAGATTTAGAAAACTATAAACAGAAAGGGAAACATATTTAACAGCTAACCTTCAGCAGATAGCCCTCACTTGAAAGTAATTTGTACCTTTTATAAACATTAGCCAGAAAGACATAATGACATGTTTTAGTCTCAGCGAAACATGCTGCAGAAAAATCTTGACACAGTTTACTTAACCCCTCTTATACATGTAAACCACATCTGACCTCCTCCAAGACACTTTCAAATACCACATTCACTTTCTCATTGGGGAAAAAACCCAACCAACCAGTACTTTCAGGATTATAAATTGACTATAATTTTCAGGTCTTTTTGAGTTCAAATCCAAAAGATCTAATCAATTCAGTTTTGAAATATAAGTGATATAAATTTATATCTGATCTCCTGGTTTGAATTTGATTTCTAAAGACTAGCATGTAGTTTACTCTTGAATTCTTCCAAAGTCTAGGCCACAAATCAAGTACTGTCTGTTCTACATGAAATGAAAAGTTTTATCACAAGCTATGACTAAAAATGAACTAATGGGGACACCAGGTACTTTTTAAAAGGCCTACCTGTTATCCAAGGGCAAGGCCAAGAAGAAAATAGAGATGTCTCTTCAATGTTTGACTGCCCATATTGCAGAAGGCAAGTCACAAAAAGGAGTCAGGTGCCTGGTAAAGTCCACAGGACCTAGAGGGAAAGAGAGGGATCCCTAAAACTATGATAGCTTCTGAAGAAAAAGTTCAAAAGCTATCACATATTTTGGAAGAGCTATGAGACCATACAAACCCAGGGACACACAAGGCAGATACTCCCATCAGATGTGGCAGTTGTTTTGTGAAATCAGGAGACCTCCTCTGCTTTTTTTAGCCTGACCAGCCATACTTGCCAAAAGGCAAAGGAAACAAGAAGCAGCTGTAGCCAAAAGAGAGGGAAGAAAACTTGGAACAAAAATACTTAAAACTGGAAGTGCTAAAGCCTTTGGCTGAATGCACATACCTGTGTCCTCAGGCAGCCGAGCAGGATTTGTAGTCTAAAAAAAGCTGCAGATCTCCAGAGACAGTACCACACTTCTTGTATGCCCGGCTGAAGACACTCACTTGAGTCTCAGGAGTGACACAGACTTATTAACAAGGTTTCAGCTGGGGCTAATGAGGCTCACCTGTTCCTGCAGTTAATTGGCCAAGGAACACCTGCTGGCACCCTGCCCACACCAACCTTTTTGCCCCAGCTGGGGGGCTGGGCTGTCCTGAGGTAACTTTTCTGTTCCCATCACAAAGTACAAATCCTGTTACTTGTTGCTACTATTTATAATTCTCGATTAAGTAACTGAGGGCTGAATCCAGCTGAAACCTGACTCCAGCATGTGGAAGGTCTCAGGCCCACAAGGATTTCAAAGCCAGTTTCACAGACTAAAAGCCCTTCTCTGGAAATACATCTCATTGCCATGAAAGCTGCTTTTCCTGCAAAGTAACATCTGCAAACTGCCACAGGAGACCTGTAGCCAAAGAATGAACTTCCTCCCTTGCTATCATCACCACGGCCTACTAAAGGGAAACTCTATGATGCAAATACCAACTTCAGATCTCATTTTTGGTTGTCTCAGTGAACCTTGAGATTCTTAAGCAGTTCTGCTAGTTGAGTGGCATGTTACACATAGGGGAGCTTAGTCCCCAAAAGCTCCTGGCAGTGGTCTGTTCTTCTGCCTGAATTTGCCTTGAGATAAAGTATCACAGCACCTGTCAGAGTTTGAGCACACAGAGCTGGTTGCCTTTGTGCTTACGGTGTGCACACATTAGAGCCTTAGCTGGCCTCACTATGCTGGCAAGTAACCTGTATTTGTTGAATTTAAAATCAATATAACTAGGCTGGCAAAACATTTCAGTGTAGAAAAAGCCATTTCACCTGAAGGAGAAAAAAAATATCCAAGAGAGAGTTCCTAAATTCTCTGTATCCTTAGCCATGGTTCCTTGCTGTTGATGCTGCTGTGCTGTTTTCTGGGCAAACACATTGGGCTGCATTCTGCTGAAAGAAGTTCAGCCAAATTTCAGCCAAGCAGGAAAATGTTTTGTCAAAGCTACACCAATCTCCAGTGGGGAAAACGGTCTCATGTAACAGCAAGCTGTCCTATTATTAAACCTGGGAGCAGTCTCCAAAGCCTTCTGTCAAAATTCAGCATCACTGAAACATCACAGGGAGGCCACAGACTTGCATGGTGAGTTGTCATTCTTCTAGAGAAACACATCCTATGGGCCATAGATGAGTGAATCAACATAGATCTGTTGCCTAAGATGAACTCTGAATCTCCCCAAAACCTTGCAAATGCAGGCCAAACCCCAAGTCAGCAGAGCACAGATATAGCTTTATGTCAACCTGACTTAGAATGTTTACATAGTATTTGCTGAATAGGAATAGTCTTCAGAAAAAAGATGAGATTCAGTATAAAAGATTGTGCCTTCATCTGGCATCTGAAGATTTCACAGGATGGAAATCTGGACAATGTCTTAGAAAAATAATAAAATTTAACAGTTCTGCATCAGACAGAGAATGTTCTGCTGGGACTGTGTTCATGCCTGTTACTCTGTTTCCAATTAACTTGATTTTGGAGCAATGTATGCTGTCCAAAAATTTACATAAATAACAAATAGAGTGAAAACTACAGATTTCCTGGGGTGTTTTAATTTAACATTAACCAGATGCATTTGCAATAAAGGCTGAATTCAAAGTCTGGTGCCTTAAAGCATTTAAACCATTTACAATTGAGAACTTCCTATCTGGAAGGAATATGCCCCAAGAGATTCATATGCCTGCTTGTAACTATTCAATATGGCCAATATTTTAAAAGCTTATAGCCAGGTCAAGCCCTATGGTGCATTCATCCGTCATTGGTATGAAAATATGGTTACCAGGTTCCCCAAGAAATATGTATTTATGAAATGTTCATATTAGCATAACCTGCAGGGCCTGCTCAGGTACAAAATCTATTGAAATGGATTTCTCCCTGAAGGAGGTGCCCTTCTATTTAGTTACCCCCAGGGACTCAGTGCCTTTTGCTCCCAAATCTCCCAGTGTTCCACAGTGGTTGGGGAGCTCTGGGTAAAAAGGGAAAGCAGACACAGGGGTAAACTGAGCCAGTGAAACTCATGCTTGGAAGAACACAAGCAAGAGCAGGGCCTGGCAGAGATGGTGTAGGGCGCCCAATCTGCTGGGTCACACTATCCCCCAGGAGCAAAGGGAAAAACATTTCAGCCAACAGGAGTTTGGAGAGCAAAGGTAGGGATGAACTTTCATAGAAATAGATACAAATATTCAGGTCTCGGCAGGCACGACTTTGGAGATTCATCTTCCCCTTCAGATGTATCTATACATGACTACTCTTCTGGCACCCTCCTAAATCAGACTAGTCATGTGCTTTGCATGCAAGCCAGGGTATTTACACTGAAAAAGGGAGAGTATATTTTAATAGAGTCATGTGATTCACTAAGAACCAGTAACTTCTCATGGAAAACACTCTCACTGAGTCTGCTGAGAGCCTATATTTTTCCCTTCTTCCCTGTTCTTCATTTATTAAGGAGATTTGGATGACAGCAAGGTTATTTGTTCTTGAAGTTCAATTTCTTCTCCTTCATCTAAGACCACAAGCTGCTGACTGTGAAATTGCAATTCCCCATGATGAAAGAGAAAACATTTGCAGTAAGACAGTAAAAAGGAAGACTGTTTAAGGCCAGAATGAAGCATCAAGTTTTCAAAACAAACAAGATATGGTGCTTAAAGGTATAAAAAATATATTTTCTGAAGATTTATAAGGATAACTGAATCTTTAAACAATGCTGCTATTTTCTGGCACTTCTCCTGCAGCTTTCTGGAAAACCCTTAACACTGGAAGAACTCTCTTGATTTCTCCTAGTGCTTTCTGGTAAATACACCAGTCCATTTTATCCATATTCCTGATGCTTTCTAGGAATTCACCTTCTGCTTTCTAACAATTCATTTACTGCTTCCCAGGAATTTTCCCACTACTTTCTAGGGTTTCCCTTACATTTTTAGAAATCCTGATACCTTCTAGGAATGTCCTGTCTGTTTTCTGGGAATTTTTTCTACACAATTTTCACAGTGTTCTAGGAATTCACATGCTGCTTTCTGGGGTTGTTCTCGATGCTTTCTACTACTTCTCTCCCCACTTTCTATTATATTTTTTGCAGCTTTCTAGAAATTCCCCAAGTCTTCTCTAAGAATGTCCTGTCAGCAGTAAGAGAAGGGATGCTTGGTGAAGGAAGCTGTGAGCAACCACAGTGCAGACATGACCGGGCCCCATGGCAGCTCCTTGGGGCCAGCAGAGCAGAGCTGGGACAGTGGCTGTTCCAGCAATACCCCAGACACTGCCAGACAAAGGCAAGGAGCAAGGCTTGTCCAAAGTCAGTCCAGGAAATCCGAATGAGTATTCAGGAACAGTGGGAAACAGGCTTTGAAACAGGCACACCTATATGGTATAGCTCACACAGGCACATTTTGGGGATTAGGAAACACTCTTGTTGAATAATTTCTGCATTCAATGTTTAGTAAAACAACCTAATTAGAAACTTTGTATTCTCTATAAAATGATGAATTGCTTTACATTTTAAATGTTAATTTCAGAATTTTCCATTTATAATCCATTACAGACTTGGGATGCAGGCAAACTGTTTCTTTTCCCCTCTGGAAATGCATGAGAATTTCCTCTGATACAAAATTATTTCATCATAAACTCAATTTAAAGGTATGGCTTCTTGACTTGTACTTTCTTCTGTTTGCTACATTACTTATTTACGGGTACTACAATATTTAAACCATACACTACAATTTATTTTCATAACTTCTGTCCATGTGGTAAAAAATAATTGTTAGAGGTTCCACGATTATACTTGCTGAAGTTTAAAGTTGATTAATACAAATATTTGATGGGACTTTTATTACTACTGATGTTTTATTCAGTGCCTTTGCTATTTATAGATAGCTGGCCAGTCAATGTTTTTCAAAATATGTTTGAATGCCCTTGGATTCACACGGAGTCCAAGTTTATGTCAGTGTGGGAGTGAAGAATGTTTTTTAAGTCCTGTCTTGACATTTTAGGTGTATCCTCATTGCATAATGAAATATGAGGCATATATTACACAAAAATGCATTTTTCCTAAGAGCTTCTATTTCTTTAAATTTCATTATTTAGTATTTCATATTTAAAAGGTGCAGACCAGTAAGAATTTAGCACATACACAGACAAGAGAACAAACCTTCCTACACATAATTTGCCAGCTGCTCCACAAGCTGTTGAAATACTTGCGCATATAATTTTCTTTGCTCTGTGTTGGATACTAAAGGTTGGCTATTCCTCACTTCAAAATCACTACTAGAGACAGAATTCTACAGCAGAGGACAGAATTATTCACTGCCCATTGGTATGAAATACATTGCAAATGCTCTTGCAACTCAAATGGTGAAGCAGAAACCAGGACTCCATAAACTTACTGTGCTACTCAACCTGGTTAGTTGAGATGTGTTATGCACTAAAACCATCTTCAAAGGATACTTGTCAGCTTCTTTAGACCTCAGACTCTGTGAACTATCTAACCTACATCTGACGTCCCCCCAGTGCTGTTAAGATGTGAAGCATAAACATTCTAATGAAGTTTTGCACTGATTGTGAAGGACCTGTTATTTCTTTCAACCTCTATTATAATATTAATTTGGACTTTTGAGTATGTCATAAGAACACGATGTAATATATGTATATGACAAATGTAATATATGTAGTGATAGTTTAAAAATACCTGTCCTAGTAACTTTGATGCTATATTCTTGGAGACAGTTGTTCACACAGTGTATGCGTTTATGTAGATCTGACTTCTGAGTCGTTCTCACTGAGCTTTTACTACAGGTGCTCTAGGAGAGACAAAACCGCTTCGATTCAGCTGCTGCTTACAGCTGTCTAGAAAACCATGGCATGGCTTAGTCTTATTATTATCAGGCTCTTGATGTATTTGCAAAGGCAGTTAAATAAATTATCTTTAGTAAATACGATTTCAAATTTCTAATAAAACCTAATTTCCACCTCTTTGCAGACGATTTGTATTAGTCTACAGCAGACTGTAACCCACAGCACCAACCAGCCAAGGTGCCAAATAAGTTATGCAAAATGTCTTCAAGGAATTGAGACAGTTTTGATAATGATAATTTTATTAGTATTCTCCTAAGATTATGGCTCTACAACTAGGTCAGCAACCTACCAAAAATCAGTGAAAGTCTGCAAAAGCGTATAGACCTGATGCTGTTTTCATTTGCAATGTGATAAATCAGGAGTAAGCCCAAAGAAAGCATTAAGGTTGCACTAATGCAAAACTCACATTACCGAATGGAAAATCTAGGCAGCATTTCTACTGATTTGTGTATTTTTCTCTTCAGAATCCATACTGAGAATACTTTAAATTTCCAACATGTACATGTGAAATACCTAATTTGTAATCCTCTGATTTCATATTCGCATGATGAATCTACATTGTCACACTAGAATAAATGTCCACAAACACATACGAGAATTTTTTGCTGTCTACAGAACTCAGAAGAATGAAAAGCAGACAAAACAGCATTTTTGGCATATGAATATGCTTGCCAGGATTTAGGACAAAACATTTCCTTGCCAAACTCTCCTCCTTTCCCAAGTCACAAACAAACATCATAAAATAGCCTTACATAACTGCCAGACAGATTTTCTTTTTTAAATCTAATTCAGTCTTCATGCTATAGACAAAACCATTCTGTTTACCATGTGTCTTCTCATCCTCACTGAATTTGATTACACAACAAGCTCCTAATTTAAAGACCATTGAGATCCATAGAAACATTTAGATTCATTACAAATTCATTTTTTTCCATTTGAATTAGAAAGACAGAGCAAGAAAATCTCATATAGTGTGGCCTTCTGTAGATTATCAGTGCAGCCAGTGGCAGATCTGTGAAGAACTGGGCGCTCCTTACTCGACCCTAGGAGACATGGAGCTGGCCATCTATTGCAAACAAGTACTGCCAGGATTTGAACAGTCAAAGGCACTTTTTGTTTGCTTTCCCTGTTTGTTCTGTAATGCACACAGTGGACGGAAGACGGAGGGGTTTCTGTAGGCACTGGGAAATAACATGAGCTACAGTGGTCGAAGAGGTTGCTGCAACCACTTCAAAGAAACTGCACACACCTATCAGCACATAAACTGAGCCTTCAGCTGCACCTTTCTAAATAAAAACTTTCTTCCCACACAGTTCCAATCAGCTGAATGGTGATGCAAAGAACTCTCCAGGAGAGGATAGTTTAAAGGAATGACTATACTCTCTGGCTTCCCTTTTTTCTTTTACAGAATTAATTATTTTAAATTCTGCCAAGTGAAATACATTCTTTTTTCCCTAAATTTTAAGACAACTGTGTAACCATTTTACTTCAATTAATGGATTTCTAACAGCCAGTTAGATCTCACAGTACATTATTAATTAGTGAAAAAAAAGTAACTTATGCAGAACCTAGATCATCTGGAGCATCAGGTACTGATTTAAAAACTAAAAACACCATAGTACTTATTTATTTCAAATTTTACAGGGCAGAGTTGTAGCTCCAAAACTCGTAGAGACACTCTTAAGAGGCAGTCTCCAAGAGACAACACTGCTCACCAGAATGGGAAATAATGCTCTGTATTTCATAGAATCACAGAATGGTTTGGGTTGGAAGGAGCCTGAATGATCTCCTAGTTCCAATGCCCTGCCAGGTGCAGGGACATCTTCCACCAGACCAGGTTGCTCAGAGCTCCATCCAACTTGCCCTTGAACAATTCCAGGGATGGAGCAACCTCAGCTTCCCTGGAAAAGCTGTTCCAGTGCCTCACATACTGAAGAGATGAGGTAAAAAATTGTTCAAAGAGCACTTTGTAACAAGAGGTTGAGAAAAGACCTTAGCTGGCACTGTGGCTTTGGCCTGCTCCCTTTCCAGAGCAGGCTTTGATCTGGGCTTCACAGAAAACAGCACAAGTGAAAAATTACCTCCATGAAATCCACTTCAGCACCTACTGGTTATAAAGCCCTGGAAAGTCAAAGAGAGTAGACTCTTTTAGTTGTAAAAAATCCAAAATTAACTTCTTCACAATAGCAATTACATCACTGTGATCAGTAATGAGGTGGTTTGTGTTTGGATTTCCCTCACAAGAAATATTCAGCAGTTAAGAAATTCTCATTTCTTTCTGTTTTTGAATGGGAAACAAGATGGCTTTTCACACATAACTCTGCTCTTTAAAGTTATGATAATTTGCTGGACCTGCTGTCCCTGTCTCCCAGCAGCTGCTAAAAAGCAGGCTGTGATACAGCTCTGGTGCTTGGGAAGGGCAGGGAAGCGGCAGCTGCTCCATCTCGGTTCCTCCACAGTGCCCACAAGAAGTGTGACTGCAGCAGCTGCAATCCAGGTTTTCTCTCAGCTGTTTCAGATACCAATAGCAGCAGTGTCACAGCCCACCTAAGCCTTCTGGCAGCCAAGTGACTCCCCTGTGCAGCAGCCCCTCACACAGAAAGGCTGTGTGTGTGCAGGGTGACCCACCAGAGTGCTGCGCGTTACCTTCGCCCAGGTGCAGTGAGGGTGTGGCGGGACCCTGGGAGCCCCTACGCTGATCTCTTCCACTGGCTCTACTGTCATGTAAGTGAGCTGATGACACCACAACTTAAGGGAACAACTCAAATGTTGACTCTCAGCATCAGTTAACATAATTTAAAATGTGTGGACTTTATCTGCATATCTAAAATATAATCTCTTTTAGTGGATCTGTGAAGATGTGACAAGCCAAATAATACATGGAGCAGTTTCTGCTTCTGAAGAGTAACTGCAGCTTGGCCAGATAGTGTCCTGATCCTTTCATTACAGACAGCTTTTCCCTCCATAAAACTCCTGGATGATACTCATCCATTTGTGAAGCATATTCTAATATACCTCTTGGTCAGTGGATGGATAAGTATTTTTTTCCTGTCTTATTCCTGAAAGAAAAAAGAAAAAACCCTGCAAACAACAAAAACCAGGAACACATTCTCCTAATTACAGCAACTTTCCAATATGTGCATTAATGATACTGACAGTGGACATTATTCTTTCTATTGATCCATGATTAGTATCTCATGCAAAATATAGACTACCTAGGAATTTCAGTCTTACAGAAGAGAGCAAAAATGAAGAGGCATTTTAAAAGGTTGGATTTAGAAGTTCTATATGGCAAAAAACCTATCTTCTTGTCCTCATGAACGAAATGTAATTAAGAAAAAACCAGAAACAACAACAACAACAGAAAGATAGTGAAGGAACCATCTTCCTCAGAGAAAGCTTTATAAACAGAGTAGTTTCTGGAAAAGAAGGTTTGGAAACATGAAAAAGGAATCTGTCTACTGTATTAAGGAGAATAGTGTTTTGCCTACATTTTTTGGTAAATAACATGGATTTCACCAATTAACTATCTGGCTCCAGAATCAATCTCGTTTTGTCATGGAAACAGCTTGTAAAACCCTGAACATACGGAGAGTGCAGGCTGACGTCTAAAAGTTTCAATAAAATACTCAGTACTGTTACATCTGAGAACTGCATATTTGCCTAATGACAGAATGCAAGAAATTGCTGCTCCCTCTTGTTTAAGAAGGATTGTGAAGACTGGATTGTGAGATGTCCTTATTTGCCCTATCAGGCAATTTGCCAGCATGCTTTGAGTCTTTAACACAGTAGTCATTGGATTTCTGCTTTGTAGCAACATTAAAAATACTTATGGTAAACTAAAAAGTGACTTCTCTGTGTTTTTCAGCATTAGAGTATTCTCTGGCCCCCACTATAACATATTCTGTAGGTAGTCTTTACAAACTGATCCCCTTGCTCTGCGTTCATACCACCGGTTAAAAGTGAATGATTCTCCTCACACCTCAACATATCAAACCATGGGCCAGCACCAAGAATTAGAGTCCTGACCCAGACTCCTCGAAGAACTGGGATTGGGGCATTTGCTTAGACTCGGCATGAAACCTTTGTTTCCATTTCTAATCTGACAGTGGGTGAGTATCTGTGGGAGAGAAAGAGAAGGAGCTGGGGAAGGAAGGAGATATGGAAAACCAACATCTCTCTCCGACTCACACTTGCAAACAGAAGTCCACACAGTTTGGATTCTCATTTCTGCAAAGTGGGAGGTTTTCTGATTGCTACATTCTTACCTCTAAAATGCCATGGATTCACAGTTGCATAAAACACTTCAAACTGAGCCGAAGTCTGAATTTAATTATTGATTCACTCTGTACAAACACAAGCCCATCAGTCCTTATGAGGAAATCAGGTCTCTGTCCATATAAAGGCACAAGTCTATTTTCTGTCCTTAAAACTTGCTGTCAGACCTTACTGACTAACACTGAATTCACTATGGGAATAATACTTATTTTAAAACAAGAGATGTACCATATAAACCACCACAAATTGTTATGTAAACCTTAGTGTGCAAGGTTGTTCAATGATATTTTGCTTTCTAGGTAAAAAATGCACGATTTCTTATGGAAAGTATCTCCAAGACAAACATAGTTATGTTACATATGAACAGCAAATTTTGTAAGTGATAGTCATATTTTTAGTCGTTTAACAGTCCTGGTATATCCATCTTCTGTATAAAACTGCTCTTGGCAACATACAAACATCAGTGCTCCTGGCAAACGTGACTTAGTAATAGTAAGTTGCCATTACTGAAGCGACTGAGCTGATGAATGTATACAGAATGAAATAAAACCTAATAAAGATCCTATATATTCAGATTAAAGAGTACAGACATTTCAGATATTGCTGAAATTTGTACTAATTCAGCACTTCATGTCACCAAATGCTACTCTCCTTGTATTCCCTGAGGCTGGAATTACATTAAAAAAACTATTAATTTTCAAGAAAATACAAATCACAAAATAAAAAGAGAATGGAAACTTTGATATACGCAGAAAATGCCAAGAGCAGCAAAATTTGTGCTAACGTTTTCAAAACAAAAAACATTAAAATTAATTTTTAATAAACCTAGAAGAAAATGTTTTTTGGCCTAATACAAAGATGGGAAGCATTCCCGTTCCTGGCAGCATCCTACTGCTCTGTGCACTGATGAGAGAAGCAGCACAATCGTTGCAGGAGTCTCTCAGAAGAGCTGATCACTCGACGTGCCCGAGTGACCAGAGGTGCTGGCTGATGCCCCTCCAGCTCACTCGTTGAAGGGCCCTTGGGCACAGTCCCTGTGTGACCAGGGACAGCTCTGCGCGACCACAGCCACTGCCCGCACTCCCGCACGCCGGGGGCTTTGGGGAGCCGCGGAGAAAGATGTCCCGGTGTGCTGAGGCAGTGAAAAGGCTGCACAGCATCAGCGTGTCAGCTATTAGAAGGTGGAGCTCGCTGGCTAACAAATGCCATTTGGGCACGTGGGACAGTTGTGAAATCAGAACTGTACCTTCCAAATGCTTTTCAAGTGCACCACTTCTGCGAAAGACCAAGTTTAATTGTTTTAACAATCGTTGTCTTCACTTTCAAGGAGCACTGTTCAGGGATCCACTGTTCTGAGAGACAGGCGCCAGTTAACAGCAGAGATTTTAAAAGCCCTCTTCCGGTATTTTCCCTCCCAGATTCCACGGCATTTGCTGTTATCAGGGCCCCTGCCCGGCCCCGGCCCGGCCCCGCCCTGCGCACAGGTTCGGCCATGTCGCTCCGCAGGCACAAGGTGGCACCTCACTAAGGTTTTTTTGGCTGGTCCGTGAGTTTTACTGCTTTTATCAAACAACTTCTTCATTTCGTTCTCATTTTAAACCGTTTTAAATAAAAACCGGTGCTGCTGGCGAGTATTTTACCCAATTTAATGATTATTCCATATTCAGAAATCCGAACTCTTAAAATACCGTGATTGAAACACCCCCTTTATTCAGAGAGTGTAAATTAGTTAAAATTTGTCCATCACATTTGTAATTTGGGATCAGAATTTTAGCCCGTCGATTTCATATTTTTGCTTGTTTTGTAAGTCTGCTGCAATTTATGGACTTAGAGAACTGGGAAACACTTATCTCCCAGTGTGCAGGGGCAGCATGGAAGGAAAACACAAAGGCTGAGCTCTGTTCCCATTCTTTGGCTCAGTTCATACGATGAGTCAGAAATGAGGCACCAGAGAATGGAAAGCAAAGAAACGAACACACTGAGAGAAAAAGGCAGTGGCACTTGCAAAGCAGACAGTGTCATTTTGGCCTGCTGTAGTAACAGAGATGCTGTGATGCACAGCATTTATGATTTAAAAGCTCTGTGTGTTTTATTCTCAGGATGATAACTCTCAGCTTTCTGATGCTTTTGACTTTGAACTTAGAGTAAAAGTTCATCCTTGCAGAGGATGACCCAGTTTGAAAAGCATTCTACTCTACAGCCAGACAGAAAGCTTTGCACAATTTTGATACCAATATTAAAGAAAGCTGAAATCAAACTAGAAATAATAGTCAAGGGAAAGCTGAGTCCATCTTACAAGAGGAAGCTCTAACACCTTCTTTGCTTATCCTGATAGTACAAAGAGTATGCATTTTTTCTTTAAATACATCAGGGTCAGGGGTAGAAACCTGAGCAGAGAAGAAGCTGAGAAAAAAATATCCCCGACTTAAAGTAGGGGACAGTTGGGACACCAGAAGAAGGTTTCTATGTGGCAAGCCAGAGAAGTTCCTCCCAGGAGAGTGAAAGATGCAGGAATCTTTATTCCTTGTTAAGCAGACCTTGACAGTTATAGCTAGGAGAGGGGTAATGGGACAGAAATGCCTGCGCTGATCCAGGGGCAGCATCTATTCCATACTTTCACCCGATGACTGCTTAGCCACCACTATGAAGAAGGGCTGGCTTGGAGATTTACTGCTAAGCCCTGGGGCTGGCAGACAACAGAAACAAAATATGGGGAGAATTTCTGAGGGCTGTAGAATATTCAAAAGACATGCAGAATGATGAGATCCTATGTTGCTTTAATGGTTTATTCCAAAATATTGTGCACTTCAAAGTACTGACTACATTAACTCTTCTAAGATGTTAGTTCCACCCTTGCAGCTGTAAACTCCTCTCTAAAATGTTCGTTGTCCTGTTTGCCTCAGTTCAGCTGATTATTCTAGTTTCTAGTAATTAAGATTGGCTTTCATGATTCTCAGCCTTATTCATTTAATGTTTACAGTTTTCCATGCTACAAAAATAATACTTGTCATTATTTTAATTAAATTATTCATAAATGGCATTGGTTCCACTTCAGATGTACGTATAATGAGAACAGGACCAAGGAGACACATCATTCATCATAAATTTTGATGTATTTTTTATGTTAATTGAAGATACATGGAACTGTTCACATTAGATGCAAATCTTTTAAAAGTATCTTCCTGCTTTTTTGAAAAAAAACCCCAACAACTTTTTCTTCAAGCTAAAACAAGGAAATAATTTTTTATTCATCTTTACACATCATTTCAGGCAATTTTTTTCCAGCCCTGACATGGTTCTGAGTCTCCTTGCCCAGATGCCTTGGTGTGCTGCAAAACACACTGAGAATAATGAGGAGGCTGCTTTTTTCTGCAGTGCTGCCACACATATGCTGTCAGCACTGTAGCACAAAACATGATTAAGTCTGATATTCTGTCTTGTTACACTGCTATCCAGAGCACATCCCAACAAATGTACACTTTATTTTTTTATTATTATTCCTTGCAGCCAGAAGATTGACTGTTTTAATAGCACAGTTGTAAAGCAATGGGCCAAATTCAGTCTGAGGCCAGTAAGGCTTGTCCAATTTACAGTGATGTAACCGAGCCATTTCTGACTCATACTGGGGAAATTAAGGCATATTTGATGCATGTCCAAATGATAAAATGTATTGGGGCATTTTCTGTCCTGCAAGTTCATCATCTCACTGGTGGAGAACAGGTCACTACAAGCCCATGCTGGGGAGCACGAAGCTCCACCTCACAACAGGGTCTGCTTTGGGGGATATGAAAAGGGACCATGACAAGTCTGCAGCTACAAGTCAGTTTGTGACCTGCCTTGTCAATTTGTTGTAGGACTGGGACAAGGAATCACAAAAGCATCCTCCCTGCACAGTCATGTGGTGCAGTGATTTACTGTTCTGTTAAAAGTAGGGGATGGACTGCCTTAGAAATACACTGAAGTATGATCCAAATTCGAAAGAACATGAGAAGTTTCACCTTGAAAAGCTGGATTTAAAATTGCTCCCTTTCCTTTCTGAGCACACACAAAAACACCTCTGTTATAAATAAAAGTAGTAACTTTGCTCCTTCTTCCTTCTCAAAGTCTCCACTCTGATCTCTAGTTTATGTCCAAATAGTTGCAATGAAACTTCCAGGCACAACCCAAAGGAACAGTCCAACTGGATAATGGAGGACAGATTGCTGAGTGTTAAACAGAGCTTTGCTGTGGATTTAGTCAAAAGCTTTGCTGTCAGAGGTCTTTTAGCAAAAAACAGTGTCCAGATACAATGAAGACAGGGTTTAGCACGTGGCACAGAGATGCCATCTAAAATTAATACACGGTAGTTGAGTTCTTTCACTAGAATTGATCATTTTCACTGACAGTGGTTAGTGGGAAGGAGGAGAGAAACAAAAAAAGTCCATCTCTAAAGAGTAAAGGTACATACACATTTACACGCATCACCTAATAGACTATAATATAAAGCAAAACCAACCCACAAATATCTACAAATCCTAGGCAACACCAAAATGCATGGCAGACTCTTCATCTTTCTGCCACCAGACTATTTCCACAGCCAATGAATGAAATGTACCTTCTACAACAATTCACTGCATAGTTTAGCTGCAAAATCTCATGCGTGTGTCCACACAGATTCCCCGAGCAGGGAAGTTATCCTGCTACCTGCACTCTTCATGTCTTTCTGTGTCCAGTTAACCATTAACCATTGCTAATCCACTTTACTATTTATTGATAATCACAGTGATCAAGGATGCTAGAAGAACCTGTGGCAACCTGCATATAATTTAGCATGAAGGAAACAATAAGGAACACCTAAGAGTGCTAGTGGGAAAAGGGCCTGGGCCCGACAATGGGGAGCACTGGAACAATTAGAAGAAGAGCTGTAAAATATGTTTTCACAGCCATGTATTTCAGATGCTTTCTTTTCTGATACAATTGGAATGTACAGATCATGGCTATTTGCAAATCATATTTTTTCCGGTTGAAATTCTCTTTGGAAAGAGTTGCCAATATCCAACCTTCTTTCCACAAACCAGTCATTATCAGATCATCTTCAAAAAAATTGTACCTTCATTTTTTGTGACTGCTAAAATGTTTCCTCAGTGATTAATTAGGCCCATCAGGATATGTTGGGTAGTATTTTATTGTGTAATGGATGCACTGTTGAGAAATCATGAGTCACAACTGAAACTGATTTTTTCCACATTCCGTTACTAATTTTTAAGGGTATTGCTCTCATATATTCTACCAGCACCCTTTGCCTGTTCTTAAATGTGGAAGTCAGAGCATGGGGTGGGTTGCCAAAAGTCCCCATGCCTTTTCCCTCTTGTAAAGCTGTAGGAACTCTGCCTGATAGCAGAGGCATTAGCTGCTTTGTTCTCAGAATTCCCGCAGCCTGTTCAAGATCAGACTGTGGTTTCTCATGGAAAAGTTACTTTTGTTCTTTCTGCTTTCTCTGTCATCTATCTTAGAGTAAAGTACATAGCTGTTATTTGTGTTTGCTTAAACAGAGGAGTGCCTGAACTGAAGGTACGGGGCAGTCACTAACAAGCAGAAAAGGATTCGAAGAGACAGCCAGGGTCACGTGGCCAATAGGCCTCATCATACTCAGTTTCACAACTCTTGTTTCTTTTATCTGTTGCTTTTCTTGAGATTTTTCTTCAAATCACACACAAATGAACTTCCATCAGTTCACCTCTCCTAGAAGGGGTTGTGTGAAATGGCCGCTAAGACCTGCTGTTGTTTAGATCTCTTCTCTCTTGCTCCGTTTTGATAGCAGGACAACAGCCTTCAATCAGATCTGTGATGTGAGCATTTTTTTGCAGTCCTTGCTCTACTACAGCCTGCTGGTTAAATTATTTCTTCAGACAGGCTTATGGCAATTTGATGACATATGAGTGCAAGGAAAGGTCAAAATTTGGCTCCCAAAGTCTACAGTAATAATAATTAATTCTTACCAAGTGGTTGTAGCTATATAAGCACTTTACAAGGGAATTTCAGTATTGCTATTCCTATGTGACAGACAGCAAATCAGAAGGAGCATGAGCGTGGCCGAGCCAGGAAGAGAATGCAGAGCTCTGGCTGAGTGCCCTCTCCATGCTGCATTTTAGTGTTAGTTAAGGCAGCAGCTAAAGTAAAACTCTGCCCAGCAAATCACTGGTGTAGAAGTATCTAGGCCACAATTCAGCATGAGACAGCACATTGCCACCGACTTTATTAGAGTTACATTTGCCTATTTCACAGGCAGTGTGAGTGCTCAATCCCTGGGAAACATGGTTCTTACTTCAGCAGCACTTGGGTGCAACCCAGCCAAGAGCACAAGGCAGAAAGAAGAGTGGACTGTGAGAGCCAGGCAATCCTGCCTTTCTGAGAGAGGAAAACAGCCTGCAGTCCTACAGAGAGCCACAACCAGCCGGCTCCAGTGGGCTCCAGTCAGTCCTGGCTCAGACACTGCTGGGGTGAGGGGGAGCACAGGATGGTCCTGGGATGACACCGCCACCATGAAACAGTCGCCTTCTGCCACATTTCCTTTAAGCTTCTAGACAATTCAGGGCTGTGAAAGGACTCGTGCATTAGAGACAAAACTCTTCCAGAGATCTGTGAAACACATTCAGCTCATTCTATAGTTAGGGGAAGTTTTAACTTCATTAACTGGTGACTCGGGTGCAGGAGTCATGTCTGAGAGAAAGTGGTGCAGTTCCACTATCCCCAAAGCCTTCCCCTCTCTGTTCCAGAGATCTGATAGTGCTAATTACACTATTTGCTTGGAGATACTGATTTTCATTATATAACCACCTATCTCCCATGCACAGGTCTGAAACCACCCACTCATTTCACATAAGCCACACAACAGCAACCAGGAGACATAAACCCAGAGAATAAAATAGGGTACGAGACTGGCATTTAGATCATAGTGCTCTTAGAGCACAGGGGCTGACAACTGGATTAAGAACTACTGTTCTAATGAAATAACAACAGATTCACATCTGCACCATGAGGTTTTAGCCCAGAACAGCAGGATTGGTTAAAACATCCTGAATCAGGTCCAAATTATGATGTGACTGTCTTCACACTTCTCCAAAACCCCAAGTATAACTCTTTTGTGCTTCCAGCACAATTTCTGTGCTGGAACTAAGACCACACGAGGGCAGTGTCGGGGGAGAGTAAAATCCAGGGATGCAAATTAAACTCTAAACTCTGATTTTCCTGCCTCTTCATGAAATCTGGAGAGGTAGAGCTGTGTCTACAGAGTGGAGTGGCCTGCACTTACCTCACAAACTACAGAGGAAAGTTTAACACTTCTGTTCAGCCTCTTCTTATTCTTTATAAGGAGGGAGTATTTTCTCCCTCCTTTATTTCCTTCACCACTGCTGTGAATATTCTCTTTGCTAGAGTTGTGGGTCTGAAGTGTCTCAAAGGTTGAGAATTTAATACAGTCTGCTCTGCAAACATACAAAGATTGGGCTCCTAACAGAAGGGAAATTGTAGGACACATGGAAAGTCAGGCCTGCAGTTCAGTGAGGTGAGCATTTTGTACTGGAGCGGAGTCTCCAAAACTGTGGTTAAACACCCCTGGATTCCCTCATCTAACCCAAAAGGCAAATTCCCCTGGGAAAGCAAACAGGACCAATGTCCTTGACTATTGACAAGTATAATTTTCATATTATTTCACTAGGCTAGGAAATACATTCTTCAGAAACTCTTAGCTAAGCCTCTTTTCCCCTCAAAACGTCTCCAGGGTTCAGTTCTCTAATTCACTGACATAGCTGCTTAAGTGATTTTTTTCAAGATGAAAGCAACCAGAATTCTTAAAATCCTCTCAGTTTTACTGTGAACATGCTCTTAACACATGCAATATATACTTAGGTAAACTTGAGATTATTAAATTTGTCTGCATTTTGCTTGACCGATCCTTTAGCTCCTCTATAATCTTAAATAGGTAAGTCTCCTAGGATATAGTTGTATTATTCTGCAATTTCTTTACCTTCAGTTTTGGTTTCACAAACAATTGTTTCTTTGAAAACTGATACTGCTATTACTTTAAAATTAATATTGCAATCCTGTGTAGTTAGATACAGTGATAAAAAAGAGCTCTCTCTCACATCCCTAAGGAAACATGCCATTTTTAAAATAATCCCACTCAGTATCCTGTTCAAAGATGGATTTTTATCCTTTACATGCTCCTTCTACTGCTGTGCAATTATTACTAAAGCATAATAACATCTAACTTCTGTTTCCACATGCACAACATTATCCCTTGTATCATCCACACCAGCCACAGCTGTGACACTGTACCCTTAAAGAAAGCAAGCAAACTAATGAGATAAAACCTTTCTGTCTGAAGCCCAGGATCATTTCCTTCCACAAAATTCTGCTTTTCAAGGCATGCCTTCATGAAATCCTGCTAAATAAACGTATCATATTCTCAATCACAACTAATGGTAAGATAACAAACCCAGTAACTGCTTCTGGGTGTCACACAAACCTTTACCTTGAACAGTGGTTTTGTATTTTACTGTGAATCTGATCAATTAAATCCCATATTAGGGCTTCATTTTGACTCCTATTTCCTTCAGAATTCACCTCAATTTACATGGACCTGTTTTCTAGTACAAGATCCAGCATGTAGAAGACTATTTTGCATATTTTTATTTACACACCAGCTTATGTATCCTTGGTCATAGCAGGAAATCTGATCTCCTTCATACAAAATTCCCTATTCTTTCATTCGGCCATAAAGCCAGCTTCAGAGTAACCGCTCATTACAGGCAAAATACTGGTCTCTCTTAGGGAATGACAGATCAGCCTTTGATTTAAAAACGCTCATGATCTGGGCCTAAATCTTCTCTGTCTTTCTCTTCTGTCTCTGACAGTTTGCTATAATTTGAGGGAAGCCATTCTGCTGAGTTTGGGTAAATAAATGTTATGGTTGTCTCCCAGAGAGAATAGCATTTAGGTCATAATAGAGGCTTGTTATTTTTCAGTTTAAAAAAGCCAATTCTGAGTCCTGTCCTGGATGCCTAACTACATATGTGACTTATATAGCGCATTTTGTGTATTTTGGCACAAGAATGTGGTACACAACGATCTTATTTAGCAATATTTTGAAGAACACGCCAATTTTGAAAAAACAGCCATTCAAATATGTGACAGAGCTGTGCCTTCTGTGGAAGAGGATATAAAATTGAGAATTCTTGGCTTGCGATATAGCCTATCCACTGTTTCTAAGGAGGGAATCTTCATTAACGTCTATTTTCAATTTTGATTTTATAAAATAGTTTATGCCAAACTGGGACATATCATCAAGTAAGGCCAAGTTGGGTAAGCACATGTTTTTTGTATACAATGAGAAGTACATTGTGGTCTGAATTCTGTTCAGACTGAAGTCTTTTACTAAGCTGCTTTGGTACAGAGAGGTTAGAATGAAGGCTTAGAATTAACATAAGATCTCTTGTTGCTTATGAATGAGAATAATAGTGAAAAGACTAATTGGTTTGTATGAGAAGTTTAGAAATCTACTGTTATTCTTAATATCCAGTGCTGGTCCTTCAAGTTAGAAAGAACTGACTCATCCTGTGACTCAAATATTGCAGTGTTGGTTTCCGTTATCCACCACATCAGAACAATGACAGGCGGACATGTACATTTTACTTGGGTTTTACTAGGTTTTCCAATACAATTTAACATCGGTGGACTTGACTATTAATGCAAGGCAGGAGAAATCTGTGGCTTGTTTCTGTTTAGATTTTAAAAATGCTAATTTTCTTAAGTGCTTTAGACATCTATTTTCTACTTAAATCTAAGGGAGAATCTGTCGTTCTGCTGAAACTGTTAATGATGTACTCGCTGTGTTTCCCTATTTCTTTTATTAATAGATTTCTGTGTTTTCTCCTAAAGTTCTGTAAATTATATACAAAGTTAAAAAATGCAAAATGAGAGTGTTAAAAGATGTTCAGGCACAATTGTAAAGCTGTTTTGTAATTTTAAATATTTAACATCTTGTTATAACAGCAATGAATAGACACTTGGCAAGGTTGACTAAAACAGATGTTGAAAGAAGAAAACTAGTAACCATTTAACTGTGCAAAAGGGCTCAAACATGATTTGGAGCCTATGGGAAATGTGATATGAGTGGTTATTGTTGTGTCTGCCAATTAAATAAAGCTCATCAAATTATTCACAGCAAATAAAATCTGTTGCAAAACAAACCCATTTGACTCATAGCAGACTGTTCAAAGATGCTTCAGTTTCTCTAAATGCACTTTTTCTTCATTTGGGAGAGAGTAGGAGACCATCCACAATAGTCAGCAGTTGCTTTGATAGGTGATGTGCATGATAGAAATTGGTTTTTGTTCTTTTCCTTGATGACAAACGTTGACATTTTGGAGGGAATAGATACTTTCCTATTTGTAAAGAATACTGTACTTTCAGTACAGTTCATAAGAGAGAAAATAAAAAAGAAAGAGCACTAATAGATCCTAACAGCTCTAAGAATAAATCCTAGTAAAGTATTGACACATGACCACAATCATTTCAGTTAACTAATGAACTGAACACTTCTGGTATAAATGTTTCACTGTTAGGAAAGAGTAAGTGTAGGGATTTAGATTTCTGGTACCAGTCACATAACAAATAAGTGATACTGAATAGTCATACTCAAGTTTACCATGAACACCTGAATACAGCACACCAAATACAGCATACTAAATATAGCACCTTTATTCCAAGGCTCTGACTTCTAAGACAATAAAGGTAGCTTTTAGTAATAGCTTTCGTACTGGATATAAATTTGTGATTTTTCCTGACTTTGAATCTGCTAACTAGTGAAAGAACCTGCTTATACATAGGAGACTGGGAGCATAGTTCTGCTTTGTACTTGTTGAACTCATCTACAGAAAGAAACTTGCCCAGCCCGACAGTGTAGTCTGCTTCCAGGCTATATGAAAGGATCAGACAGTGCTTCTACTTCACAGCACAGAGACAAAGGGTAATGAAAGCCAAGACTTGGGGTTCAAATCTGTTCCTTGCTGCCATTGTAACCACTCTGTGGATTAGAGAGCTCTCTTGCCATGTGGGTCTCCCAAAACTGGAACAATTTCCTATAAACAACTCTTTCAGTTAGCTGTTTGTGTTTAGACTATTCTGGGTTTTTTTAGGAACAGCTGTGCAGTTGAGCATCTACCACTAAATTGGAAGTTAAAACCACTTTAAGCAACTAATTCAGGTGCTGTACAACAATGATAGCACTGGAAGGCAAGGATGATGCTGTAGCTAAACAGCACAGTAGAAAGATAAAGACTGTAAAACCTCCTGCTCATATCTTACACTGTTTCAGGGTATCCCTCACCTTTCAGGCAGAATGTGGACCTTTTTAAAAGAAGCTGTAACATAAATAACAAAATACAGAACCTCAAGAAACCATGCATAGAATTTCTGGAATATTTTATCGGACTTCTCAACAATTTAATAACTTTTACTTCTGGAAAAATACCAACTCACATCTTGCTAGCTAACCTCATTACCCAGAAACAGATATCCAGAAAGCACTGAGCCTCTGTTTTTAGTAAATCTCCACTCTCTCATTGCTTCCCATTTTGTTCTGTAATTTTGCAATGCTTCTCAATGAAACTGCCTTTTTCATGATACTCAGTGGCCAGAAGGTTTCCAACCCATAAGCAAACACCCTCTGTCCCCAGATAGTCTCTGTCTTTCATCCAGCTACATCACTGAACACCAATAGTTCCCCCTGTTCAGTGAACACACTTCAACACCTGCATGTTCTGGGCCTAAAATTGTTTCTGTGATAGCATTTACACATACAGCACCTTTTGTTCCACAGCCTTTTAAACAAGCTAAAGATATACATACTTTGTCCAGAGGTCATTTAATCATGGAAATGCAGCCAGCCTTGGTTGGAAATGCAGCAAGAGTTAATAGTGCATAGCAATATAGGAGCAGTTTAGGTCAGCAAACTATGGATGCATTTGTTCCTAATGAAGCTGCTGCTGTAATTTAGGAAAGAAGCAGAATAATTATTCAGTTTGGAGTTTGGCCAGGAGACCAAAATTAACAGCATTCAGACTTCAGTAGAAATGTTCAAGAGTTTAAAATGGCCACAAATAATGTGGACCTATGTTTTAAATTTCATTTGAAAGATGGATGAGCAGGTCATTTTGCTGTCAATGGGTCTCTAATTGGTGTGCCTCAGAGCATTTTTTTGGATCAATACTTTCTACTTCTTTATGTAACAAAGACTCTGCATTCATCATGTCTCAATATTTTTACGTTCAATGCTTTGCAATCCTTTAGTTATAAAGCCCATGATTTAGTAAGGCCAAAGTGAAGAAACTGGAGTAATTTTAGTATAGTTTGTACACTGAAAAGCCTTGATTTTTACAAACTAATAATTTTGTCTTATATCCATGAGGAAAATCAAGAACTTTCTATCTAGTGGTTTTACACCAAATTAGGTTTCTTCTAGGAGTTGATTTTTCTGCTTCTTCTGCTTCCTTATAAAAAAAAAGATTGGAAAGAAAAGTGTCCTTTGTAATTTTAACCTGATGGCTCACTGGGAATTTGGATGCCCTTGAATTACAAGTGGTTGTCCCAGGTGAATAATTGTTTCTATCCCTGTCCCATGTTACACAGAAAATCTTATGACTGGTCAACCCCTTCACCATGGCCCAGGGCAAGGGCTTGGCTTGTCCCTCTCGGTTCATCTGCTGAAGGCCAGGCTTCTCTGATCATGAACCAGAGCTGTGAGTGCTCCGGACACGAACATGGACAAAACTGACACATGGCTATTTGCATAAGGAAAAGCTGAGTGCAGAGAGACAGTTATATGGACAGCATTTCTTTTCCAGGGAGCATCTTTCACTCACAGCAAACCAGAATACATCCATGGGAGTACCATGCTCTTTGCTAGGGCAGCACATCAGCATTGATGCACCAGCAAAGCTGTGTGAGCGCAGCCTTAGCCAGGCCTATAATCTACTTTTGATCTTGGCAGTAACCTCCCAGTGACATAATTGATAGGTCTGCTTTCAGTCATGGACTTCACACAACCTAACATTTACACTCGGACCCATAATTATATTTAGAACATACACACACCTCTTCCTGCACAGAGAATAAAAAGCTTAAGAATAAGTACATCTTCCAGGAAGACTGTAACGATTCCACTGATCCATCCCCAAAGACAAAAGTCCTTTTCAAAGTTTTCCATCATGCTGTGCAATGGTTGTCAATGTTGTCAACCTCCTATATGTGTCTTACAAAGAATACCAGAGAAATAACTAGGATTCAGTTTCATTATTCAGGTAAAAAATGTCCTTCCTTACAGCAATCCAGTTACTGAGGAAGTACTGCATGCTATGAGATATTACCAAGATATATATTTTTTTCATCAAACAAAATAAAGCTGGAACAAACAACGTGAGACTTAACATATCTGTGACTTTTTACCTCAGGAGACCAGCACAAAGCAGAAGGTTTTATCAAGTTATTGTATTATAAAAGTGAGTGATATGCATGCTTAAAACATGCACCGAGGGAATGAGAGGCTGCAAAATATTAAAGTAACCCTAACCACATTAGCATAGCCTTGATCTGCAAGAACAGTACTGGCAATAAACTTTAGCTCAGTAGTGATCTTTTTAAACTTCACTACAGTTTCTTGTAATATCCTTTGTTATGTCAAATTTTAACTTCAAATGCAGTGAGCAAATTTCCCCATGTGTTTAAATCTGGTCCTGATTTATACAAAAGGCACATTCTCTTTCTTCAAAGGTTGACTGAACAAAGTCCAAGAATTGTAGTCAAAGGATGCTTTTTGGTTTCAAGTTAGCAGTTGAAGTTAAAAGATGTGATGTTTATGCTGCCTTTACTTAAAAATATTATACCACAGTAATCTAGAAAGCACACCCTAACAACCCCCTAGCAGGTCTGCAATAAAAATATTAATTGGGAATACTTTTAAAGGCCATCTGATTTGTCATCACCAAAGGAGGAGGATCAGTATTCCTTCAGGTGACCAGAGTGCCTGCCCAGGGAAAAGCAGGTACTTCTGAAATGTTCCATTTTCCATAGTTCTGAGCTTCTGTCAGTCAAAACAAGAAAGAAATGGAAAAATGGAACCTATTTCCCAGAAGGTACCAGACTAACCACTGCAGCACAGGCACTTTCAATAGATTTATGGTTTATATATATTGTAGTAGTTCCTCCTCTGGCAGCCCACATTTTTAGGAAATTTTATTTACTTACTTCTGGGACTGAAAGTTTTTCTCCTCATAAACCAGCCTGTTGCAGAGGATGATCATAATGGCATTTTGCTGCTGCTTGGAAAGAAGGTGACCAGAGCTCCACAGTCCTGAGGGGCAGTGAGGGACCAGCTGTGCCATGAGCTGCCTTCCCAGGAGGAATGAGCATTGGAGCACTGCTGCACCTATGGCATTCCAGCACAATTCTTCAGCTGCATATTGGCTTCAGTCCTTGGGACACAGGGTCAACTCTTTAAAAGTCAGATTTTCAGGGAGTTTCCCTCTCTGCACCCACTAGTCTCAATGCACCCAATTTCCCTGGACAAAATCCCAAATGAACTTCCTTAACGGAACACCACTCCTATTCAAAGGCCTCAGTGAAAATAAGCGGCCTTGCAGGGAAGCACTTCCTTCCAGAAATGATGGTACACATGGATATTTTACACATTAGGGTACTGCCAACATTATACAATGCCAGCTATTGTCACATCTGTAGTAGCTGGGCCCTGTAGTTCATTACCAGTAGCTATGACTATGAAGCCACGTGTTCAACGTAACATTGCTTACATGGCTTTGCTTTAGCACTGAATGAAGAGAAATTATTGTCTAAATCCTTATTTCAATGTTACTAACTAGTTATTACCTATTATTTGTTGTCATATTCTGTTGTATTCATTTTGGTAAGCATTTAATTTAACATAAAGGAATTTTTTCTTCTAAATAATGGGATCATCTTCTGCCAAAACCAATTCCTTTTGCTTGCTTTTGCTTTTTTTGTTTTTTTTTTTATAAAATGAAATAATCACCATGTAATCCAGACTAATCACTTCCCTGACAATCTGTCAGCAAAATACAGGGATACATGGCTCAAAACATAATACAAGCAAAATATGGTATGTCCAAACCTGCCTTCCTTGGGCTGTCATAATTCCATACTAGTGGCTCTCTTAGGACTACAGCAGCAGTGATTTGCCAGTGATACAGCCCAGATATCCCTTGCTAGGAATCTGAAAAATTATACACTTACCTTGTAATTCCAAGTAAGAACTTAGTTTCATTATGTATTTTGTTCTTCTCAAAGGGAACAGGTATTACAAGGCATGAAACAAAGCCTTGAGAAAGGGAAAAAGAATATCAAGAATCTATAACTAAAGCAAAAATAATCTGGAAAATACACCAGTTCTTTGACTTAGCCAACCTACCTAAGTCTAAATAGAAAAAAATGGGGGGAAGGACTGGCATCCAGAGGGACCTTGACAGGCCTGACAGCTGGGCCTGTGTGAACCTCACAAAGTTCAACAAGGCCAAGTGCAAGGTCCTGCACCTGGGCTGGGGCAATCCATAAATACAGGCTAGGGGGAGAGAGGAGTGAGAGCAGCTCTGGGGAGAAGGACTTGGGGGTGTTGGTGGATGAGAGGCTAGGCATGAGCTGGCAGTGTGTGTTTGCAGCCCAGAAAGTCAATCATCTCCTGGGCTGCATGAAAAGAAGTGACCAGCAGGTCAAGGGAAGGGATTCTTCCTCTCTACTCTGCTCTCATGAGAGACCTGGAATGCTGCACCCAGCTCTGAGGCCCCCAGCATAACAAGGATGTGGACCTGCTGGAGCAAGTCCAGAGGATGGTCCCAAATATGATCAGAGGGCTGGAGCACCTCTGCTATGAAGACAGGCTGGGAGAGCTGGGGCTGTTCAGCCTGGAGAAGAAAAAGCTTCAGGGAGACCCTAGAGCACCTTCCAGTGCCTAAAGGGGCTCCTAAAGAGCTAGAGAGGAACTTTGCATGGACAAGGGCCTGGAGTGATAGGACAAAGGGGAACAGCTTCAAACTGAAAGAGGGAAGATTTAAATTAGACATTAGAGAGAAACTCTTTGCCATGAAGGTGGTGAGGCCCTGGAACAGGTTGCCCAGAGAAGCTGTGGCTGCCCCATCCCTGAAAGTGCTCAAGGCCAGGTGGGATGGGGCTCTGAGCAACCTGGTCTGGGGGAAGGTGTCCCTGCCCACGACAGGGGGTGGAACGAGACGGGCTTTAAGGGCCCTTCCAACTCGGGCCGTATTATGATTCTATGGTCTATGTTTATGCATGACTTTAAATATCCTCTTAATGAGCGATTCTTGTAAAAACCACCTGCTGAACCTCTACTTCATTTGAAATTGATTATTTTCAAAGGAGATGAATTAGAAGACAATTAAAATCAGGAATATGCAATTTCTTTGAGTGCCAGCCCTTAGGTTATGCTAGTTGAAATATTTCAGAACTGTTCTTAAAGTTGCATTATTTCTTTAAATGTACACAACTTTTGCTACTGCAAAATTTTCTAAGATTAATTCATAACAAAAATTATCATCACCTCATTGGGATCCCTAGGGACAGTTGTAAAAGCTTCTAAGCAGACTTTTTTTTGCTAAAAAGAATTATGGAAAACTTCTGCACCCATTTCAGAATTTACATTATATATGACCTATAAAAATATAATCTCATCCTCATTTCTTGATTTCTTATTTCTGCAGCAAAAAGGAATGGAAAATGTGATATTAAATGTACTACTCAGCCTTAAAGTTTGAGTAAATGGCCCATTTGAATTTTTGCATTATCTCTTGACAAATACCATACAGAATGGACAGGCAAAAACAGAGGTAGCATTTTTAAAAATTTGTTTGCTGCCATTTGCAGACTGTAATTTCAGAGCAGATGGAAAAATCAGTTTTATCTCTTTTCCATTAATAAAAACTGACATATTTAGAGTGCAATAACTTTCGTAGAATTTCACATAGTATTTTCACTGATCTGGAACAAACAGACTGGAAGATACATTTTTTGTTGCCAGAAACACAATAACTTCATCTAAAAAAATTTAGAGGATTAAAATGGTCCTGTAGTTAAATAAATGAAAAAATTCTAAATTTTTAGTTACAAATTGCTTTCTAAATATGTTTCTGACCTAAGATTCATGGTTCTGAGCAAAGGTGCATCTTTGTTGGATTTTCTGTTTCAAAGGGAAATTACTGTATTTATAATAAATTGTGTACTTCTATAATATGCCACTAACACAAAATCCCCCACAATATTTTCTGCTTTCTCATTCCATTTTTTATAAGACTTCCCAGAGTCCATGACAAGAAACATATATATGCAATTCAGTAATATTTTATAAATGTCGTACAAAGATGGTTTAACCAGACAGAGAGCAAAATCTGACCTAACAAATATATAGCATAAAGCATTTATCCAATGCTTTGCCAAAGTTTTGAATACATTTTGTTTAGTGCAACATTTTTCAATCTTTTGACTTCTTGTCTTGTTTTCTTGAGGAGATGAAAGTCCATGAGCAACAAATTCACACCTACCATGAAAGGGTTTGCTTTTCTCAGCCACCTTTAGGGAATTGCCCTAAGCCAGTGGTCTAAGTATGAAAACATTGTTAGTGTATTGCAACAACACAAACATTTCTGGTTACATCTCAGTTTCAGAGTTATCTTCTACAATATACCTTATATCTGGAAAACACTGCTCTGGACATTTTAAAGGAGAACAGAGACTGAATTCCTCAATTTCAGGATGCAGAACATAGTTGAGGTGCTTGACTGAGGCTGATCCCAGAACCTGCATACTGAAATGTGTGTTCCAGCGCTGCCAGATTAACTAGCTGTCAGGCATGAACTGCAGAGCAGATTGGACCATCTGTGAGGGAATATGACAAAAAAGATTTCTATCCAATAGTTTGAATTCTTTCTCCGCAGGAAATTTCAATACAAGATGCCAAATGAAATTTGGAAATTAAAAAAAAATTAATAATAATTTTGAAGCTATAATTGGAACACAGAAAAGCAAGGAATACAGAGTAGGACATGGAGCTATTACATCTCCATGGAAAGGCCAGCTGCCTGCCTCTGTGCTCTTCCTAAGGGTGGTGTGAATGCACTGCAGGCCAGTGGTGGATTTCATGCCACAGTGTAGAGTGAAGTAACACACACAGATAAAGAGGTACAGGTCCATGTGCCACAGCCAGTGTGGACTTAGCAAGGTTTGCATCCAATGGATGAGACCCTTGCAATGGCACTGCTCTTCTCCCTAGCAAATGCATTTTAGACTCCTTACCTATTCCCCAATTACCACAAACCTATGAGTTAACTTGAAAAGTCACAAGACTGACACCTGTGCTCTGCCCCATAGGTTATTCAACAAATAACACACCACATGTTAAGGTCTTGCAACATTCAACTTGGAATAAACATGCATGAAAGAAACTTGAGAAGTTGGTTTACACAGTAAATTCTGAATGTGTTTGCAATGCATGTTATTGTCAGAGTCACTTTCATCCTTGCTTCCTTCTCCTCTTTTGTCTCCCAAGCAAGTTACTCAAAGATTAGCTTTACCCTCATTTTATCTGAGTGGATCTGTGGCAGCTCTCTGGGTTATTGACTTTGTTACTCCCACAATGCTCATCCGGTCCCTCAGCACTGCTTGCCTCCAGCCCTTTGCTCAGCTTCCTTCAAAGTAAAGGCACTTCTCAAGCACTTTGGTGAACCACGGCTACTTAAAAGCCACAAGCACAAACTGGTCATTTGGCAAAGAATATTATCCTTACGCAACTGACGCAATCAGCCTTTCTCAATTAGCACTTATGGATGCAGCATATGCTCAAGGGCTTGTTTTGCAGTGCACTTGGCTGCAATAAGCGTGACTCCCAGATGGAGAACTAGCTTTGTCTTATCCATGTTGCCACCCATGAAATGTTTCCACACACAAATGAAGGAACACAGCTAGGAAAAAAAAGAAAGTGGAGCTAGAGAAAACACCCTGATGGGGTTTCTTTTTAATTATATGCCTGCTTTTTTGGCCTATTCCACAATGCTAAAAATGAATACCACAGATGGAGGGTGGGTGTTAAAGGCCCACTGAATACTGAAATTTTACTAATCTGTTATAATAGGAAACATCTGTGCTAAATGCAGTGTTTAGTAGCTCTTCCCATTTCAGCTGTGGAACATCAGTATTTACACGACACTACCAAGAAATTGTTTGAACTCATGGTCACAGCCTCTTCAAACCCAATACTGACTGATTTGTTGCTGTGAATCGCTTCAACAACTATGGATTTTGGAATACCAATGCAGTTGATCAATTATCCTATGGTTTATCCAGACATCAAAGATTTGCAGTTCCAAAACTAAAAAAGCAACTATTTCAATTCTTCCTAGTAGGCTACATTCATTTCTATTTATGCAAACAAAGTCAACAATTCTTTTATGAATCTGTAACATTTTCAGGCAGTTCTTCAGACCAGATTTTCAGAAAGTTTGGAGAAGATTTTAAATGCATGTTTATCCTAACTGGTGCTTAAAGTATTTAAGGCTTCTTCATCCTTCAACTAAGCCAATTTTCTCTCTTATAATCTCCTCTAATCTTGTAGTAATGTAGGAACTGCCACAATACATCAGATCCAAGGGTCTACCCACCCCAGTACCTAAGTTCTGCTAGGACTAGCAAGAGCTTTGTCAGGCCTTGGAACAAACAAAATGTTTAGGGTCGATAATCAACCACCTCAAACAGCCTGCTCCCCCATCATCTACTCTGTATATATTAATCCTGTTCTTCTTCCTTTGGCCTTCTTGTCTGTTTGTTCTTCCCTTTTCGTGAAAACTCAATTTTAATGACAGCAGCTCCACAGAGATCCAGGTTTTGCTCCTGTGAGCATGTTAAGTTCTAAGAGACATCATCAATCAGCCCTTGAATGTTTAGTGTCTTTCAAGTTTCTTTACTTTGGCATGGTTCTCTGCCTTTTGTTTAAGTGCTTTCATGTGTATCCTCTCCAAATATGTTACCTACAAGAAGCCCTAGTTGTCTTGTTCTTGCTGCCTTCTTTACCCATAAGAGCCATCAATCAGTATCTCAAACAAGTCTGCTTTCTATTTGTTGTTACAAATTCTCCCTCCTAAGTACAGCAGCTTGAAAGCAAGGGCGAGAGCACTTTTGGTTTTCCTCTGTATTCATCTGTTTCAGATACGCTTCTGTTTGATGTGAGGGAGGTGAACAAGCAAGGCAGCTTCAAAAGGCTCTTGTGTTGGTTTTGCTTAAAACCATAAAGCTGAGTCCTCAGGGGGGAAGGAGGCTGGGCTGGATCTCAGTCTTCCAATGAGCTTTGTTGCACGTGTTTGGCTGTTTCTTACACAGACGAATGAAGGGAAATGCCCTCAGCAGGCACACCGAGGTTTCCAAAAGCACATCTGCTCTTCACAGTTACATCTGTTGACACCCCAGTGCTGATTTGTGGAAGGTCTCCTATGTGTTACAGCTCTGTGTAAAAGCTGCTTTAACAACAATAAATTCAATGCAAACTTTTACAGGTCATCTCTGAAATAGGACACTGACAACGGTGAATATCCAAAATAAGAGAGAATGCAGGTGGGTAAAAGGTCTGCAGCTGCACTACCCTTTCCAGTAGTGCATAATCATGCAGAAATTTAGTCCTGTCTGCTGAAGAACAGAACTAATTGTAACGGGAGGCAGGGAGTAGGCCAGCTCCTCACCTGTTTTAAGGCAGGGGCAATATACAAACACCCAATATTCTACACATAATGGAAGGGCATGGGCAGTCCAGATGTACTGGGATTTGTTCTCCCCGTTTATTTGGTTGATCAATTCCGTGCTTTTCTGATTTTTCAAGCTTTCAGAGACATACCCCACGTGAACACAGTGCACACATGAGAAAGACAGACCCAGAAGCCAAGAAACATAATTCTTCTCAGGCAATTAAACAAGTAATGCATTGTTAGAAAAAGCACTCCACAAACAAGTATCAAAGTAAACAAACTAAAAAATGCCTTTTTTAAGAGTTCGAAGTAGAAGCAGATGACCTACTTACTGTACAACTATATTTATGCTTGGCAGTTGTATTTGGGTTCTCTTCTTTGTTTACAGCTGTTTATAATAAGAACTACTCAGTGAAGCACATTTTAAAAATTATTAAAAGGCATAAATATACAAAATCTGCTAAACTTGTGGGAAAACTTGAAATTGCAAGAATGCCATTCCTAGTCCCAAATGTGCTTCCAAGGAAAGTCAGATAATATTCTCGGTGATGAGTCATGGAAGTAGACTGCCTTATCAGGAGTTACAGAGTATGAAATGCATCTTGCAGGAGAAATTCATATTTCACAACACTATGCTCATGCAAATTAGTGGTTTTCTTTCACGTCAGAAAACAAAGTTTGCTGATCAATTATTTAGTTTTGAATTTAATACTGAAAAGTCTGATGACTCAATAGCTACTGCTGTAAAGGAAGTTTCAGACTCATGTGCAGCTGCTGTATGTTTGACATAGACCATGAATCTACGCACAAAAGTCCATCTAAAAATGTCTCTTCAGAGTTATTTGATATTAAAAAATCCTAGACAAGATAAAACAGGCAGAATAAATTCTGGATTTAAAAACTGCATTAAAAATTCAACCACATAAAAATTTTCTTGCTCTATAACCTCAGATGTATTAGCATAACCATCACATGAATCTTTTTTCAGATGCTAGTGGGTTATTATAGGAACACAGGGCAGATCCTCAGCTGCTGAAAATCATTAGAGCTGCACAGAAGCCAATTTATGTTAGCTGAAGTTCTGGCCCATAAAATCTCTTCTAAAACTGAAAGAACATCTTGTACTACAATATTACTGGTCTTCAGGTGATTGAAAAGCATCTTGATGAACAGTGTGGTTTCAGGAAAAAAAGCAGGACTCTATGCCTGACAAATTTCTGCTCTGTGTTCCTTTCTTTAACTTGATTACAAAGATATATTCAAGGAGAAACTTGCATGGTACAATGCATCATTAGTCACATGCTGCTTCCCAAAAGTAAAACCATCAATTTTATTTTAGATGTGAATATGTGCAAGAGGTCTAACTGTAACTGGAACATTAGCCAAGAAGCAGATGGGGATTGTGATTGAGAGTCTACCTCCTGGGTATATGTTGTACAAGCAGCAGCTCAGCAGAAGAGACAAGGTTATCAAGCCCCCTTACAGTATATGCAAACTAGATATAAACACATTGACATAAGCTACAAATCTGGGGTGGCCACTGTGCGTTTAAGAAAAGATTCTATTTCATGTAAAGTTGGCAAAGCAGTAGCCTCCATGCAATACAAAACATGTGTTCTGTCTGTTTCACAGAGAGCAGTTTGGAATATCTATTTCTAAATTTAGAATCCAGATCTCTACAGTAGGTATGAGTGATTTCAATGCGGAAAATGAAGTAATTGCAAATGCTGGGTTTTATGGAAAAGAGAGATCATATCTCCAGAAAAACTTTTTTTTAAAAATGGATCCTTTACATTTTAAGATTAACATATTTAACCATAACCATATTTAAACCTTAAATTTAAACAACTTAATTTCAGATATTTTTTAAGAATCAAGATTTTTGCAAATGCCACTTTCCTTACCCAGAGCATGAGTAACAAACATATCAATCCTAAAGAATAAATCCACTCATTCTTGAAAGCAACATCAGGACACAGTGTAGCTTGCATATTCCAAGTCTCATTTTCCTACATCAGCCTCCCAGCCTTCTTTACAGTCCCTGAGATGTCTGTTCTCTGATTTTCTAGTACCTGTGTTGTACATTTTGTCACTGCCAGTGGTGCAGGACTGCAGCAGAGCAGCCTTACAGTTCATATGGCTCTGGCAGAACACTGGGATTGTCTCTGGGGTATCGAGCTTCACTCAGGCACCATAATTATGATCAACCAGTGGAATAATATGAAGACCCAGAGCACCCTCGTTTTTCCAGAGGGTTCTCTTTTTTCCACAATGATTTTCACCCGGAATATTGCAGCTCCCACTCACTACACCTCATGCAGATTCCAAAAAAGCCATTTTACTAAGTGATGCAGCATGCTGCCAGTAACTGAGTAGCTATTGCACAGTCGCTTCTGGTAAATACCTGGCTCCACTTTTTTTATTATTATAATATGCCAAAGATTCTTTCTTGTTATGCTTTTTGCATCAAGGTAACTAATTCCTAAAATAATTTAGGTTATATATTCACAGAATATTATATATGCAATAACAATAAAAACAGCAATTAACCCATCTAAGAGCAGATCAAGTGAAGTAGTTATCAAGTGACCAGATAAACTGGCAAAGATTATAATTTCAATATTTGGATTTACAGGAAAATTATTTACCAGGAGTTTCCTACCTCTAATGATCATTACATTTGCAGAAGACCCATTCTTTTCTTTATGAGCAGATAATAAAGGTAATTGGAATTACTCATGTAAATCAAATTGAGAAGAAAAGAAAACCCAAACCCACACTCCAAAAACGCGTTGTGTGACAATGCTGTAGAGGCCATTGGGAGCAGCTCCTTCCTCTGGAACACAATCACATCTGCTCTCTGCAAACTAATGTGCCATAGCAGGCAATTTTGTGCTACATAAACTCATCCTCAAGATGCACTGTGAAACCTCTCATTCAAATGCTGTACAATTATTCCCACAACACTGCTTAGTGCTCTCACCATTATTGCTGATATTCTGTGAACACTGGAAAGATAAATAAATACCTGCAATAACTGACGCAGAATTGCCAAATGAAGTAAAACCTGCCAAAGGAAGGCAGGTTCCTCCACCTTTTTTTCCCAGTTTTCCTCTTACCACTTTAAGCAATCCTTCATAAGATGCTCATAATGTCATCCTGGTTCCTACATGGGTTCTATAGTGAGAAGTAAATCCAAACACTGATCCCTACAGACTTCATTTTCAGGCAATCACTTTGCAAAGATCCAACAGCCAGTTCTGTCCCTGACAGATCTGCCACCTTGTTCCAGAACACTTCTTGTCTGCAGAAAGTGGAGCTTGCAGTCTTTCTCCTCTAAATGCTCTCTACTTTCTT
Organism: Eulacestoma nigropectus; assembly: GCA_013397775.1. Taxonomy (NCBI): domain Eukaryota; kingdom Metazoa; phylum Chordata; class Aves; order Passeriformes; genus Eulacestoma; species Eulacestoma nigropectus. The sequence continues at coordinate 1,751,899 of VZTE01003320.1, read as the reverse complement.
GATTACTGTGGCTAGTGTCACCATTCAACCTGTCAGTTAGATCTGTCATCTTCACATTATCTTCAGCCAACATTACTCTAAGTTCACTGCAAGGCTGTGCTAAATCACACCAGTAATTTCCACCAGTGTTAACTTCACTAAAATACAGCATTTCCTGTCCAGCATTAAAGCCTAAATTCTTGTCCAAGTTCTATCCCCTGTCTCCTTTTCTTGCTCACTGAAAATACTGCTGGGAACATTATTTGTCATTTATCAAGAGTAATTTTGACCCTATCACCTCATTTTCTGTATTTCCTCTTAGTCAATATACTTACACGCAAACACACTAATCAATCAGTCTTGCCAGTGCTTCAGATGTTAGTGTGCCAAGATCACTGCCAGCTGTGGTGACTGGTATGACCTTAGAGATTGCTAGAGGGTTTTCCAGCTGTCTGCTGTACCCTAGACTCAGAGCTACTTGGAATGAGCAAGCAAAGAAAGTGATCTGCACTTTTCTCCTGCCTTCATGCAGCATCCATCAGTAGGGATGCCACTCCACAAAGCATGCTCTCACATGCCTAAACAATGCATTAGGCAAGACAGCAGAATTTCCCTGCTGAAAATACTTTTTTTTGTCTAACATACCAGTCCTGCTATAGCGTTTTGGTCATACGAGACTTAGTCTTCAAAAAAGAAAAAACTCTTTTATCTGGGACAGTTTAAAATAGTTCTTGATTATAAAAACAACAGAAAAATGAAAAATTCCTCAGGCTGGGATGGTATGGCTATCATTTCACATATTCTAAGTTTAGTAATTTAGAGGCTTCATGAAGAATCTGGGGTTCACTGAATACTCAAAATATACTTTTCCAAATTTACAAGCTCTGTTTCAGTCATTTAATTTGACACAGATCTAGAGTTCTTAAAAAATTGTCTCCATCTGCTATTACTAACAGCAAATCCATGATAAACTTAGTTTAGCAAAGAATTTACACTATCACCCATTCTTGTGCATGAAGGCTTCTTAATGATTCAGAACATGGGAGAAGGTTTCCTGTGCCAGAGACCTGTTTCTAAGGAAAATTCCACAATGGTGTCAAAGCATGTATGTGAGGTATAGTATACCTATTTGGCTGATTATACACTAGCTCAGGTGTGCAGGAGGTTTTGCAGCAGGGAGGTTTGCAGCATTAAGCCACATAAACAGGCAATCCAGTGACTCGTGGGAATGTAGGTGGATTTGCAGCCATGCTAAGGCCTGTGCTGCCATGGCTACGTCCTAGTTGGCACTTTGTTCCTTTAAAATGAGCTAGAGCATGTCTCAACACCACTGACTGATGTGGCAAAACTGTGATGCTGCAGACTGATGCTACCATCGTACAGAGGCCAGCATGGTGTCCTGCTCATGTGTGAGATCCAGCTGGGTGTAATCCTTTCTGCCTCTCCAAGAGCACTTTTTGTCCTCTCACGCTTTGCAATATGTACCTACTCATTGTTGCATACATACACACGGTGCTGTAATTAAAATTCTGCTCTGATTTCCAGTATAAACCATACCAATTTAGTAGAAACCCTTCCACTGAAATGACTCCTACATTTACTACCTACATTTTCTTATGATTCTTCTACTGGAAGTGGAGAGAGATGTTGGTAATTGTGTTGTATTAGTAAATGTCTTACGTGTTAAAAATGGTTCACTTAATCTGAAAGACTTTATGACTATCCAAAATCAGAAATAAGAGAAGCGTTTAATATATATAAAATTTTGATGATTGCCTTGCTGGGATTTGTCTATGTTAATGAAATATTTAGAATAACCTTCAGCTCTTGCCCTTATTTTGCAATGTGTTCAGACTGAGCTATTGACCAGCTGAATTCAAGTTGGTTACCCTGGCCTTTAGCAGTACTTCAGAGAACAAATGCCCTCAAGTCTGTGTTCAGAGCTGCACACTGTTGAGCAAAATAGGAAGATCCAGCTCCAAATTATTTCTGCCACAAGTGGCATAAAATAAAAATGAAGAGTTTGGAAACAGGCAAATTCCAATTTCACTTCCATAAAAGGAAAAAGCGGAGCAGGGGACAGAAGAAATCAAGGTTAATGATTAATGGGCAAAGAATTTCTTGCAAAGCATTGCTAATTCTTTCATTTTCCCATCTCTTGGCAGAATTTAGCAGAACTCTCATTCAAAGAAAGAAAAAATGAAAAGTTTGCAACTCCTTTCATTTTTATTGCTTTCTTGTATCATCGTCTCAGCAAATACATATGAAGGAAAGAAAAAAGGTAATATACTATCAAATATAAATACTGATCATGAACTTTTAAAAATTGTTTATGCTATAAAAATACAGTAGTATTGACTGTCTGGTCATCAGCATGTTGGGTTTGGGTGCTATGTGCCTTAAAATATGGCATTTATACCTGTCTGTATTTATTGGAAAATGCAGTTGTTCATAATTACCACAAATACTTCCCAGTGGAAACCCCCACATGTTGAGACTACAGAAGTAAGGTAATCTGACCTTTAACAAAACTTCTGATGAAGCTAATTTTAAAATGTATTAATTTGAAAATATTCACTGAATTGATAATGTTATCATTTTCTTGGGCTGGAAGTATTCTGTGAGATAGATTCAGTCTCCTACTGTAAACCAAAATTTCCAGCTATCGGACAGTGTTTAAGCTTTCATTCTGAGTTGCCTAATGCAGACTGCCTTTCATCTCAAGTGGAAGAATATCTTTGAGTGAAAGAGATACATCTGCAGTATATTTTGTCAAGCAGTACTGTGAAGGGTCTTCATCATTGGCATGGTTTTGCAATGATTTCCTATGCATTTGTGACACTGCACATTATGTCAGTATCTGTGTGACTGCTGAGTAAGGGCATCAAACAACTGCATTTCCTAAAACCTCTCAGATGTGAATTGACAAAGACAATTCCATGTTTGACTTCATTATTGATGTATACAAAGCAAGTATTAGTTTTTCTTCTCTAACTGCATTTCTAATACACTGAGTCTGGAGGAGATAAATGTAGTTTTCTCCTTGGCTGGAAATAAAGCAAGATACGCACATTCACAGAAGTATGGCCCCTTACAGCAGCTGTGTTTTGTATTTATGTTCATTTATATTAACAGTTTTAGAAACCATGTGCTATAAAAATGCTTTATATGCAATAGACAGTGATTTCAATCTACAGGAGGCACGACCACCTTTCTTTGATTCTGCACATTAAATTTCCCCTTGGGTTTAACTTTAAACAATATAAAAATCTTGAATTAAAACACTATGAGAAATTTCAATTAATGCCATAACTTGGCCTGGTTTACCAGACAAGGCCTGCACATCCTTCACAGTTGCTGAACCTTAGAAAGCTATTTAGAAACCTTGACCAATTCTGTATTTTTGAGAGAACCTAAAATCAGAGCACTAACTTTAGTTTGAGGCTTTTCACATCATCTTTGGCTGGGTCTATTCAGATTCCACGGTGTGGTCAAAGTTTAGCTCCCCATAGATACACAAAGCAGAGAGAGGAAGTCACTGTCCCCCCGTTCTTTCACAGTCACAGGTCCTGCCTTGTGCAGCTCACATTCTCCTACCCCCACGACCTGTGGCACCATGTATAGCAAGGTCGGTCACTTCACTCTCTCCATCCCCCTTTCCCCTCATGACCTAGGACTCCTGTATCATGGACTTCACTTGTTTGCTCATTGCTTCTGCAGTTTAAAACCTTACTTGCAGGCCACAAACAACAGGTCACATGTTGTATTGGCACTAGCAGATATGCACAGCTCATAGTATGTTGAGGCAAGAGACTAATTCAAGAAGAAGAGAAGATTTATTTCTAAAAAAAAAACAAAAAATCTACTATATTTTCTTCCAAAGGCTACTCACAGCCTAACTAGATCTGTTACAGGGGGTAGTTACAGGGCTAAAGACCCTGGTATTCCATTATGTTGAACTCAGACCCTCATCTCTTGTCAGTTTTAAATCGGTGCAATTCTAATTCCAACTGTCGATTTGCATTAATGTGTATTTCTGCATCTTTCACTCCCTTGTTATCCTTCTTCAATCCAACCTCAGCCACACCAACACTGGCCAGAAGATAACGTAATTCCCAGCTCTCAAAACCTTGCCTTATTTCTGTAACCATTTGACTTGTGAGCAAAGTCCGCTTGTTCTGTGTGTGCTGGCTGCACCTGGTAACCTCAGGGAGTCTTTTTCCTCATCTCACTTCTCAGTAAGGCAGGTTCATTTGCCACAATGGCAGATGCAAAAGACAGTAAGGCATTACCTCACACTAAGGAAGGGAGCAAAGCTTCTAGCTCTATATAAGAGGCCTTTTAATGCTGTCAGGTGGACGCAGCTTTCAGTGAGCATTGGATCTATTTTACCTGGATATCCTTCCACCTTGGAGCGTGTTTGTTCTTGCTTTAGCAGGAACTGCAGCATAGAACAGCACAGTATCAGGAGCTGCAAAGCCTCCTTAGGGATTAGTGTCTGGTACATAATTCTAGCACAAGCAATTACATATGAGAGAGCCACTCTCTAAAAGAACAATCACTGTGTAAACGTCCTACTCATTCATTTGTACCCAGAAAATAAACAACTGCTTCAATTTTTTTTCCTGTATCATTGTATCCACCTACATAGTAAATCACATTACAAAATCAGAACTTATTGGAATTAGACTGCAGCAGGTAAATCAATTGAGATAAGCGTCTGTAAGTATTTGTGATCAAGTTATGTACAAAAATACATATTGTAGGTTCTTATTTTATACTTAATTACGTACAATAAGATGGAGTGCATTACCAAGCAAAGACAATACCAAATTTAAAACATACACAGGGTTATTCTTAAAAACCACAGAGGGTTTCTGAAAGGCCATGGTTTTCTTGTACATTTATACAGCAGGAAAAAAGTTTGGCATTTTTGGTAAAGGTTCATTATCTAAAAGTAGCATCCTAGAACAAGAAATAAGCACCTAAAAATAACATCCCTGAAGCTGAGCCAAGATGATTCTTTCTAGAAGCATGTGAAAAATATTTCAACATAAGCTCTTATTTATTTTGATTCTTCTCCTGTAAACATAAAACTAGGTGGGAATATTTTCCATTATTCCACTTCCTTGTGCAGAGCAGAGCTATACAGTAGTTGACGTGAAAATGCATGCTGTTGAGCTAGCACTTCTTACTTGACAGTCTCACAGCTGGCAGCTGAGCTGCACTTTTTTTTGCCCAAAAGAGAAGGTAACATCAGTTGTCATCCAATTCTGCTGTGTTTTACGTACTACAGTGCTATCATCACCTTAGTATTATATATAGGCCATAGGAGTGGATTATGCAGAAATCTGAATAGCTGTTATGTTTTCTTTATTCCCCAAGTGTATTACAGATAAAAGATATGTTTGGTATAGCAAATATATATAAACATATAAAAGTCTATATAAAATTCCTCAACAAAATGCAATGTGTGGAGTATACCCTTTCAGATCCAAAAAACTACCAAAATAATAATTTCTACCTGAAGCTGAAAAACTATTAGAAACACAAAAACCATAGAAGATTCAAAATCCATTTAAACTGTAGAGATAGAGAACTAAAGTTAGCCCATAGAAACAAGTCTAAAAACCATTACTATTTCTTATTTACTTCAATGGACTTATTGATCAACTCTGAACTTTAAATTCACATCACTTCTAGTTAGATCACTTAAACAGGGATTCAGGAGCTAAATTTTACGACATACCAAAATAATGGTGAAAGAAGTCCTGGAATTTGAAAGTTCAGATACCAGTTACATTAATGATCTATGTTATGATATTATCAGGAAAAGTTCTGCAAAACTATTTGCTGCCATTTTCTGACTGGCTGTGTTTAAGATTTGCATTGCTCTCAAGAGTCTCAGAATTCTACAAAAATTTCTATAAACTAAACCACTTATTTTTCCTTTTGTCACCTGGAAAAATCTAGGAATATAATTTCAGACATAAATTTTCACTACAGGGTCCAAAATATAACCATAGTTTAACTAACAGAAGGCCCTCTGCTTTTCCCATGAAAAGAGACAATAACAGGAACCCAACTGACAAAGGAACTATCCATGCATGAAACAACTTTCAATATTTCTACTAAAGCAAGTGACTGAACATCACTGAACATCTTAATGAGGAGCTTAAATTCACCAGTGGATTGCAATTCATATGATTTGAGCATTACATTCTTCTGACTACTGCTGTCTGAATAGTGCTTAGATATGACACTAGAGAAACTCGAACATACAGAGCTGTTCTTGGTAATGTGGCACTGCAATCTAACTGCTTAACTGACTGTCTTCCTTTTTCTCTCACACTAGACAAAGCTACAGTTAGTTTTAAGTACATATATGTAGTTTTAATGCAAAATAAGTATCAATAAAAACATAACTGCTTCAAGCTCTGGGATCCTCAGCACAGGGAAGATGTGGACCTGTTAGAGTGGGTCCAGAGGAGGCCACAAAGATGATCAGAGGGCTGGAGCACCTCTCTTATGAAGACAGGCTGAGAGAGTTGGGGTTGTTTAGCCTGGAGAAGGCTCCAGAAAGACCTCACTGCAGCCTTCCAGTACCTTAAGAGGACTTATAAAATGGAGGGAGAGGGACTTTTTATATGGGCAGATAGTGACAGGACAAGGGACAGTGGTTTTCAACTGAAGGAGGTAATTTTGCACTAGATAGTAGGAATAAATTCTTTACTCTGAGGGTGGTGAGGTACTGGAAGAGGTTGCGTAGTTGAAGATGTCCCATCCCTGCGAGAGATCAGGTTGGATGGGGCCCTGAGCAGCCTGACCTATGAGGGCCATCCCTGACCATGGCAGGAGGGTTGGAACTAGACGATCTTTAAGCTCCCTTCCAACCTTAACCATTCTATGACTCATTATTAAAGAGAACATTTTTCTTTTCTTCTCATTTTGTGGTTCACTCTAGGTTTATATTACACATTTCCTTTTAGAAAACCTAGTTATGTCAAGTCCACGTGAAGCTTCAGGGTTATTAATAGGGTTGCATCACCAGCAGTGCAATAGTGGTGATGTAACTCCTAACACCATATGGCCCCCTTGGGTGGCCTTAGCACAGTGACCTTTTTTCCTATATGTTAGATAGAGCTAAGAGTCTATTTGCTGAAGCTAAGTCAGACTCCTCATACAGTGGAATAGCTTGGCAGCAGGTGGATGGGCCAGCAGCCACTTCCAAGCAGCATGATTAAGATTTCCTGGCAACATGAGCAATAACTGGCAAAAGAGACAGAAGGGACCATCTATCTGCACATGCCAAGACTGGGTGATAAAGTTCACTGCTCTGGCCATAGGCCAAATGTGAATTATTACTCTTGCAAACAAAAATGTTTAATGTCTATGCTCCAATTTAAAATGACCTCTTTCCCACTTTTTAGCCTTTCTTATAGAGAAATATACCAGTTTTAAAGTTATATTACTATGATAATTTTCTTTCTTGTTCCTTTTAATTTTTAAAAAGTTGTTAGAGTTGCTAATATTCTCAGAAAGCTTTAACTGCATAGGATTGCACGCCCTTCCACATACCCATTACAATCAGCCAACAAAAGCTTTTGCTGGTGGTGAAATGCTTCTAAAACAAGATGGTTGCACAAACAGGAGTTGTTGGCTAAAATTACAGAAATTCTCTGCTTTGCTTGCCCAGTCCAGTAAAATCTATTTGAATCTTTTATCAATACTGCTGTTTATATTTGGGCTCCTATTTGGCATCCAGAGCTCCTGGTGTTGCTCCAAGTGCAACAAATGACAAAAAAGAGATCTAGAAATATTGAATATGAGGAAACAAGGTGTTTATACACATAATGCTCTCTGGAATTAAACCAGCATGTCCAATCTGAAAACTCAAATTTTATGACAGAAACCTTTAAACTTCTGCTGTTTTGGAATATTTGATCCAAAAAGCATTTTCTAAATCTGTATACTGCTTACAGAGGGAGGCACTGAACCACAGAGGAGACAATGACAGAGCAGGTCCAAGGACAAAAATAAAAACATACACATATGTTTGATTTTACTTTGTGATTTGAGTTGACAAACTGCCCTAAAATTCTGCTACACTGGCATGTTCTCCCATATCTTAAAGCTAACTTTGTAAACCATTATATAGAAACACCACTGGGAGGAAATTTTTCATTTTAAAATCTTGTCTATATTAGATCACTTCTGCTCTACTTTATGCATCTCAGGCTCAAAATAATCTGTAGTATTGGACTGAAGAATTTATTTACTCTTTCAAGCACCACTCTTCTCCTTTTCAGCAGCAATGGGTCATAAGGGATGCTGGAGGACATAAACTAGAGTTTAACTCCATGTTTGCCAATCTGCACTTCCAAAAGTCACTCAGATTAGAGGTTCTGTCAAATTGAAATGGTGGTGGCGTGTATGTGTTCCTTAGTTGTACTAATTAAAAACAAAAACAACAAAAACCCCCAAAAAACAAAACCAAAAATAAACCCAAACAAAAACCCCATACATATATAACTATCAAAATACCTTCTGATTTATTTACCAGGCAAATAACTCTATAATTAATATACTGTCCAGGTAATTGTCATGTCTTGAGACTAAAACTTGTCCAGAACTTATCTTTGGAATTCTATGAGTTGTTATAAAAATACAAATAATTAAATTTTATGGACTTTCTGTCAAAAAAAGGTATTAGAAAATTGTATTCATGATTGAAGAGGCTAGTATTTTGGTTTGTTATATTTCCATTTGATTTTTTTTTTCTATTGTGGTGAAATAGTACTGCTAGTTTTCATATTTATGTCACTTGTACTTTTGACTTAGGATTACAGTATGAATGCCTTCCAGGTTTGCTTTCTAGGATCTGACAGTAGGAAGGGAAGGGACATGGCAGAAACTCTGATTTTCTTTTTAAGGAGGAAATGTTTGGGCAATTTTTATTCACTACAAGAAAAAAAATTCTGAATGGTATTATCCAGGTAATGCTTTCACCAGAGAGCTTGCAATCTTCCAAACTTCTTTTTTAAAGTTTAATTATTTGTAAGAAGGCTGGATACTATTTAAAACCCTTATCTTTATTTTCAGAAAGACAGGAAAGCTGCTGCATTTCTGAAACTGATTACTATTTACTGAAGCAGAATACTACTTTCAGTGCCTGAACTGTGCGGAAGAAATAACAATATGAATTAGCAGTGCTCTTAGAACACGTGGAAATGGCTTAACATCCAGTTTATTGTGCCAAATACATGCTCTGTAAACTATTCATCTTTCTTACTGAATTACATTATGTAAAAATGCCCCAAAACCTTCTAGAGGTATTGAATCAAGTCCTTAGTATCTACTTGGAACTCCTTTTTAATGTCTCATCCCAGACTCCAGTCCCTATTAATGCTTCAATATCCCTCTCTGTGATTCACTAGAGCCAGCACCCTTATGACCTTTCAAATATCTGAACAATTTCATAACTGATTCTGACTAAAATAGCTTGTCTATGACAACATATAAATTGCCACCTACACCACGAAGCTTAGCTAAACTACAAGGAAACCTGACAGCCCTAATTGCATTTAATGTGTTTATGCAAATGAGAGTAAACTGGATGAAGCATGACCCAGAGCAGAGCTTCACCCTCAAGAACAAGACTTTCACAGACTATATCTGTGCAGGATTCCCCAAATCTGCTTTTCAAGTTAAGGACCAACTGCAACCAGGAGACAAATGGAGTTTTCTCTGACACTTGAAAATAACTTCAAAGCAGTTTTTGTATATTTTCAAGAAACAGAGCAAATGGAGGGAACCGTGACTAGATTACAGTTAATTCTCTGGCCTGCTCTTCTGTAAGTACAAAAATGAGCAGAGTGGAATTAGTCTAGACCCAAAAGAAAGAAAGAGGGAAACTTAGAATATTCAAATATAAAAAACTCAGCTACCAGCATAAAGCATTAGTGAGTGGATCTCTGCAGAACTAGAAACTACACAGAAAGCCAGCTGGCACATCATCTGAAAATCTTCTGTGCTCTCTATCCATCATGCTTACCTTCTGCTTACCCAAGAATAGAAATTAGAGCTTGTTCTTTTAATTGGGGACAGTTTTTTTGTAAGGAACATCATAAATCATTGTTTTCTTAGTAGATGACATCACACAGTCATGAAAGCTGGTACTAACGAGGTGTTTCTATCAGAAATCTTTGTCCATAGCTTACCCAATAAAGCTCTGAAAAGGTTCCCACACTAAACATTTCAGTGTGCAGTGCTGGAGTTACTCTTCTGGTTTTCATTGACCACTACAATGTAATTCAGCCATCTCTACTCCAGCTGGGCAGTAAGTGCCTCATTATCCCCAGGCTCCATGGCTGACTGCAGTGCTCTGCAATGGAACAGTGAGAGTGGCTGGGCCTTCCTTGCCTTCACCACCAAGACTATTCCACCTGTTCCAGCTGACCTGTACTCACTGCTCTCTGGGGCACACCAAGGTCAGCAGAGAAAAAGGAAACCTGAAAGCATTCCTCTAGCCAATAAGGTAACAGCTTTTCCAACACAGTGAAATACACAGAGAATGTGTGCTAAAGACGAGCTTTTGCTTACCATGCTTCAGCCTCCATTCTGGACCAGGACAGCGTGTCCCACAGAGCACTGCAAGGTTTCCGCAGGTTTCTTAGGGCACAGATACCTTTAAGATTCACTCTTTCCAAAAACTTAATGTGCCTTTCCTCTCTGCCAGAACTCTACCTCCATCCCAAGAGCAATCTCTGCACTGTTTCCTGGAGAGAGGAGTTCAGCACGATCTTGATGCATGCCATTAAATAGCCTTAGTCTCTTCCCACATGCTCTGTGACCATAATGTGATCTTTTACTTTAATATGTTAATTTAAAGGAACTGTAGCTTTTGTAAGAAACACCAGCCAAGAAATGTGCCCCTCAGCACCTTCTGGCTTGGTAGTGTCAGTGTCACCCCAAAGAATGCAATGGAGATTTGGGACTGGAGCAAACTTACAGTCTTTGATCCAGCTCCCAGAGGAGACACTTGTGCTGCTTACTATTTTAATCTCCCTAAATCATAGCTCACAGGAAGTGGCAATGGGAAGGGCTGCTGAATACATTGTGTTCTATCTGAATTTTAGGTAGCAGAAATTAGCACAACTAATTCTTAGAGAATAAAAATAAAAGCAGGAGTATGACGTACTATTCCATCCAAGAGGAATCTTTGCGCATCCCTTCTCCCAAACTCGTATCTGGTATTTTAGTAAATTCATAGGCTTTACACTTTGGATTTGGATCTTATGATCCCATGCCCCTTTCTATCTTTCTATTCTAGGTTATGAAGATTGTGTATATTCATTAAAAATGTTCAACTGTACAAAACATTAAGTGCTAGTCAATTAATTCCATTGATGGTAACTGCTTGGCCTTAAGATGTCTCTTGCTATTCATTTAAATGAAATGTTACTCCCCTGAATACCATCAAAGAGCTGATATTTATGGGCCTACCAAAAATATTTAAACTATTAGTTATTCTCAATCTATGAAGTATCAATGCTAGTTCTTAAACCGGTTTAAAAAAAAAAAAATCACTTTGCATACTTTAATATGATAATCCTGATGTGCAGAAGGGAACCGAATTCTCAGACATCTGCTCAGGGCTTGGGTACTCTGAGCTGAGAAGAATATCTCACAACACAGGCATCAGAGCAGCATTTAGCACCCTGCAAACCCAGCACTTCATTGTTTCTGATCTCCCTTTTAGATATTCTGGACCAGGTCCAGAGCAATCCAAACAAATTAATCTTGTGTCTTTAATAAGTTATTGAAGGATCTTTTACAGCTTCTCTGTAATCTACTTTAAGTCACAATTCAGCTACTGGCTACCTGTATTTCCGTTTTTCAAAGCAAACACAGCCACACAACTTAACTGTTGTACTACAGAACAGGCTGGATTCCTAGAATTTCTAGATGGAAGACTGCTTGTTTCAGATATCCCTTCATTTCATTAAAATGTCATAGCTTTCCCCATGGACTTTCTGACACTGCCTGGGTATTTCTACATTGATTGTATACGGCACACTCTGGGATGGTGTGGGTAGTTGGAAAATGCAGTAAACCAATACTTTCCCTCTTGCTGTGCAGCAAGTTAATCCCTCAATACACAACTGTGATCCTGAGTAAGCTTAATTGACTGTAATAAGGCAATCAAATGTGAATATTCTTTGCTCTTTGATTTCTAGAATGCTCTTTAACAGTGTAACCAAAATGAGACTAAAGACATTCTGCACCTGTGCAGCTCTGGGGAAAAGCAAGGCCTCAAATATTTGACCTTTTGTGCTTTGTACTTCACCAGTGTCCAGTGATGGCAGACATCTTAATGTAAAAGGAAGGACTGTAGTTCATGACACACTCGGTGACAATGACAACTTAAGCAGCCCTCGCTTCTGGCCACTGCTGCAGGTACTTCATAAGGCTCTCCACTGTGCCAGTACAGTTCCCTGGAGTCATACAATGATCCTACAATTTCTCTTGTAGCCAATCAGCTTGGAAACTGATCCAGTTGAAAAACAATCCCATTTTTTCTTGATCATCCTACTTTCTAGCTGGATAAGCTCCTTGATCTTGTTCACTCTGCAACTAAGTGACAGTTGTGCTGGGACAATGGGACTACAGGAGGTCAGGAGTGAGTGGGTGGCAGCAAGACAGGGAAGAAGCCTGCTTAGAGTTGCTTGGGCAGCACTGAAGCCAAATGTCTAGTTAGGAACTAAACACTGAGTCACATTTTTTTTAACTTTAAATATTTATCCTCAATGTAAAAAAAAAAAATACATCTGCTACCTTACCAGGGTTTCCATCATCCAATTAAGCCTCTATTAGTATTTTAAAGACCCTTTCCTCTCCTCTCTTTTGACTGATTTTCAAAAATCACTTCAGCAAAAGAAAGGGAAGTCAGAAAACCCCCTAATTTATCATTCCAGCTCATAGAGTATTGTAATTCATTTTTCTGGCTAGTGTTAATAACATTTATATTAGAAAGGTCCAGGGCAATACCCTCGAAAATACAACTGTTTTCTGCACGATCAGCAACTTATTATCCAGATGAAATGAAAATTTCATACTTTGGAGCTTTTTGTGTACTTGCTCAAACTACAGCTTTCATTTTCCTCAGATCCTCCATACATATTTCAGCAGAGCAACCATGGGAAAAGTACCAAAATTAGGGGGACAAGGTGTAACTTTGAATAATCCAGTTCCTAATCTAATGTTTTCCTATTACTATTTCCAGTTTTAATAAGGCTATTTAGCCTAGGAGAGAAATCTCTTTAATAATAGAATTCTGGTATAGTATTTTTGGGAGGTCTCTTTGCCTTTTTTTCCTCTTGATTCCCCAACACCACCCACTTCTTTTTCATTCACACACAAGCACCCACTTGGTAATTGTGTGTGATCACTAAACACAGAAACATGTAGGCATGAGCGTCCCTAATCAGATGTACACAGAAACAAAATCTCTATCCTTCAAGGACAGGGCAATTTCTGTCAGGCATTTTAAAGCCAAGGCAGGTCATTGAAGTTATTATTAGCACTAATTAGCACTCCCACAAGCTGTTGAATTCTTCACCTGCAGCCAAAGGGCACTCAATATGGTGCAGAATTTGCTAACATCTTCGGAAGAATCAGAGAACTCACTCCTCTTTAGAAACACGGGACTGCTCTATTGCACGTGAATAGGCCTTTGATAAAATTATATCTGATCCATGTACCAAATGATCTAGAAAAGCAGAGATAAGATGAAACTGTTCCAAAACAAAGGGATTCTACAAATGTCTAAGCAGACTCTCAGTCAGAAAAGGAAGACATCTGGTCTTAGTTAATATAGTGGTGCTGTATTTTACCTTTCTACCAGGTTACATACAATTCATACCCCACCTCAGTTACAGTGATGTTCTTTTAAGTTAGTGTTTTATGTAGGTCTTTGAAGACAAGTCTGTATGAAAACTGAATTTTTGCCCTTGTGAGCAGCCTCCCTTGAGAATTAGACAGATCTGAACTGAATCCCTGTGCTCCAAATAAAACACTGATCCTAATTGTGGCAGTGGCTAAGAAGTGATGAAAGCCCAGTGAGCCATCACTTTTGTATGTTAGGCACATTTCTAACAAAGTGTCATAACAGGGAAGCCTGGCAATAGCTCTCATTAGTCAAAAGCACTGCTTCAGAGCAGTTGAAGGATTTATTTGAAAGAGGAGAGAAAGAAATGTGTTAAAATCAGCTATTTTGGGTCTGTGAGATAACAGACAGTATGACCTTTAGAGATAAATTTTCTACAAAGAGCAAGCAAAATTGTAGCAGGAGCCAAAAGAATAAAATATCATCCACAATAAAACTAGCAAATATTTGTTATAGAACTTACTATGTGGGAACCAGGCACCTAAAGGATTCACCTCCAGCACCAAGTCACTATCCTCTATGGCAAGAAGTTGGAAACAATTGGAAGCTTTAAAAAACAATAGGCAAGATGTGCCTCCAACTACCATTCCTTTCAAAGTGAAAAGCAGAGAGTGAGAAACACAGAACAAACACTGCTTTAAAAAAATCCAAGGCCCAGCTCAGTGCAGATAGACAAGTGGCAGCTCTTCATTAGCTGGACATGCAATCCGCCAGCTGAAGGCTGACAACGTCACTCAGATTGGGGGCTGCCTGTGTCACTGAGCTGTGTTCAAGTTTGTGTCTGTCACAGAGGTCGAGGCTTCCCCACCAGCTCCACTTGGCAGTGCACTCTCCCACTGTACACATTTTCATACAGCCAAATGTCAACTCACAGAGCTGGGAATAAGGCCCTAGGATATGCATCAGTCCCTCCCACGTGACAGGACACATGAGCTTTGTGGCTGCAATGGTAAGCCAGCCCCTTTGGATTTTACACCATCCTTAAAGTAGCACTCAATATTTTAATGAACAGCTCCACAACTCTGAAGCACCAGTAACATCAATGGTCACAATTTTAGCATAATCAGTATTCTTACCTCTGCTTTAAATTAGACACCAAAAAACCCCTGAGCTTCTAGGTACCAAGAGAATATTCAGTGTGAGGACTGGAATTCTTCTTTTTAGCCTCCTGGCTCCATTCTTGAACCATTTTCTTTGTCACACTGAAGACAGCAATGTATTTCCTCTAAAACTAATATACAAATAGCATCAAAATTCCAGCCTGCACTTGCTCAGTGATAGTACCATTATGAAGATTAATCAAGGTCACTGCTTTTTTATTTGTGTTATCCACTTTTTGAAAAGGAAGTGCCACAAACTGAGATGTGACACTTGCTGACAATGGAGTCTTTTTTCATAATTTTTCAACAATGCACATTTGTAGCATTTTCATTATTTAGACACTTGATTTCCTGACTCCAGGGCACAGCCAACAAGGTGTATTTCTGGGAATGCATAAATGACATGATCTATTTCTTTTAGTATCATGCCAGCAGCTGAAGGGTGAAATAATTGCCTGGAAGTGCATTGAGCTGTTTCATTCTGCTAAACTAATTAGGATAATGGGAATTCTGGAAGTAAATCACTGGACATCTGACTAAAATCAAGCCTTTTAAACACTATGACAGAAATTAATGTCAAATGTATCAGGACCACTTTCCCTCACAGAGACAAACCTCTCTACAGAAACAAGCATTACTAACTCATAATTAACTCTCAGAAAGGAAAAGAGAAAAATTTTCTAAATCATTGTGATGATTGTAACCCAGTTGGCTCATTGAAAAATCATTTATAAGGTTACAAAATTAAGTGAAGGTTGCCAGGCACTGATAGTATAACAGGTCCTGGGATACCTCGGATATACATGTAGAGATTCTCTTCACCAAATAAACAGGAGCTGGATACATTCAAAGAATGAGAGCAGTGCTTATTTTAGGAGACATTATATATGGTTTCCAGCTTGCTTCAACAAAAAAATTATGCAAAATTAGAGAACAGAAAGCAAAAATCTCTTTCTGTTGTTGTGACATGAGGGATTGTGATTCTGGTATCTCAGGACTAGAAGGCATGTGTACCACCCTGCTCACCGAAGAACTTTAAAATGAAAGTAACCAAATGTACAATGCATATCTACAAGCAACAAAACTCAGCTAAGTTGTGTATGAGCATTGGTAAGTGTTTCACTCACAATTTCACCTATTAAGGATTATTCACTTTAAATCACTTCCACTAAATGAAGAGAGCCATGTGTTGCTGTTGTATCTTTGAACTTGTTCCATACCTTTTAGCATATATCAATTCAAATGTTTAAGGTGTTAAATATATTTTAGAGCAACAGCTGTTATCTCAGAGGAGGAATCTGACCCTGTAAGAATCTGCTTTGGCACGCTTTGGTGTTCGCCTGACATTTCTAGGCAGCCAGTACATCTCCTGGTGAACTGGGAGAGTCAGCACAGTAAAGGCTACAGGAAAAACCAGGGGGTTATGAAGTACATAGAAAACAAACAATTAAAGAATTTCAGACTTTTCTTTCCACACTTAATCTCTAATGTCAAGATATATAACCTGCTTGTCTTCTTTATCACCTATGCAAAATTGAAGAAAACAATGCTGAGGTAGCCATGTTTAAAATAATGCTTTAAAATCTCTTTCCTATATCAGAAGAATATAATCTCAACTGCTCTTAGTGACATTTTTTGTTAAAAAAATTGGTTTTCCCTTTTCATCAGTATTGACACACATGTAATCTACTGTGCATCAGTTACATATGAGCCACCACACAAAAGAAATTACACTGATCATTATCCACTCATCATGGAATAAGATGGTAAGCAGGATTCTAAAGGGCAAGAACTGTTTGCAGTTTCCACTATTACTAAACCCAGATGTTCCAATTCCTTATTTTTCAAACTAAAAATGATGTTTCTCTCTGATACTTTCAGCTTCCCTATTAGGAGTTCTACAAAAACAAAATGCTTGATAAATTACAACAATCTTTTCTTAACAAGGTATCTTTCCACAGTCAGGAGAAAAGTGGTCAAGAGCAGCAGATAAAATTTTACATAAAAGCCTACATTCATCATTCTTATGTGACCACTCTGGTTTTCTGGATCTGCTCAAGCCCAGTGATTTTTGGCAGTTTGCTCCATTCCATAAAAATCACATGTAATCTAAACTTCAGTCACTTCATCATTTCTATCAAGTTTGTTCCCGGAAAGGAAATAATCCCATCAGAGAAAGGTGACAAGAAGAGATTTGTTCAAGAGATTTAAATTAAATTTAGGTGTTTTGCAAAATACAGGCATTCCCCACAATCTCCAGTCCTGAATAGTAAGTCAGAAAGCAGAAAGACAATTCTTGAACGTGTTAGTACATGAAGATTAAGCTCCTGAAAACAAGCTATGCTCTTGACATCCCAACCAAGTTCTTAAATGATGCAATTCCCTGAGAAGTTTCTTGCCTTGTGAAGTAGTCAGATAAAACATTCATGTTCTCAAACAGAACTGCAAATAAAAATAAGTAAAGGCAGGCTGTCAGTGCTGCTTGCAATACGGTAGCAAAATATGAATGAAGGTAATAGAAAATGGCATGCCAACAAGGGAATTTGAAAGTAATGAGAGATTTATTTCCTTCTTGTTTTTTACTTCTTCACTGGTTTTAAAACTAATTTTTATTAAATATCTCACTTGAGACTGAATATAAGTTCGCCAAATATGATAAGCAAGAAAAAGGCCCCAATATTCAATTAATAAAAGAACATTTTCTTTCTGCTTTGGTGCACACTCCAATGCAGTATTGTGACCAAATATGAAAACAGAACAAAGAATTTCATATTTAATCCACAGTCTCCCTCAGCTTCCAAGAGAGTATGCATTTAAAACTAAAAGAATATGGTGTATAAGAAAGACAGCAGAAGTGTGTTTTATTTAATCTATGTTTTCTTCTTTAAAATATTTTATATTTGCTCCAACCACTGTTTCTTCTTCACTAACAGCTATTAATCTTGCTATAGATTATAATTATATCATTCATCACATTTAGATCATCTCACTGCAAGATGTCCTACAGTGCAGTAAGAGCAGGTAGCAGTGAGACATTTGGTGTTAAACACCAAAGAGAGCCCATGGAGGCCTCTGTGGGAGGAGAGTGGTGGGGATCACTCCAGACTGGTTCTACTCTCATTCTGGGGATGAGGATCCACGGGAAGCTGGAGCACATTAGCTACACACCAAAAGCACAGGCTTTGGTGTGGATTACGTTGTAAGGAGCCTGCTTTGTGTGCTCAGATCACTCCCCAGTACAAACCAAAGCACGGTGAGATCAGGGGGTTTCTTTAAAAGGGCACTCCTGGCGAGTTCACTCATCCTGGTGCTGAACGAAAACCTTTTGTAGCTGCATCTCACTTGGACTTCCATTTAAGCAAAATGTCTCAGTTCTCCTCTCATGGCATAGACAAACTGTTTGCCCAGGCACTTTCTCTTATTATCCTAATTGGCTTGAGAACATAAGAATAAGGCTTATCTTTCCAATTATGAGGAATTAGTAAATCATGGGTCTTGGAATGGAAATTGAAATAATACAATTAAATTCAGATAATAATATTATTTCCAGATATATTTTCATTCAAAAGCAATTTTAAAAGTTCTCATTACTAAGATGAATGGCTAGCAGCCAGGCTGAGCAGGACTTCCATTTTTAAAAGCACGACACATCAAATCTACATAATTTTGTTCTTTTTTTCAATGTTGTTTACAATATCTAAACAAATTTTACAGTGTGGCTGAAACATATAACAAGCAGCAAGTAATTGGATACAATACTTTACAATTACATAGCACTGTGAGATTTTGTGAGACATTATCATTAACAGAAAAATCTTTTTTTTCTATAACAATAATTTGTACAGTTTGTTTCCTTTCTTCTTTCCCACTGTGGTACGTCTGGAAAAAATTTTTATAAAGAATCTCCTCCATCTCCTTGAAGGTAAAGTTTTGTTTGAGGAAATGTAGCATTACCTCAGAAGCAGAGGTCTCACAAAACTGAATGGTTTCACGCTGACTCCATCTCTTTGCTACTCCTTGTTCCCACAGTGTCCCTCCACCAGGCACGGCTCCCATTGCAGTTTGCATTGCAAAACCTTCCTGCTCTGAACCACAAACCAGCCAACAGATTCCTGTGAGCCACCCCCACTGATGGATGCACTTTTCTTTCCAGGGAGGCTACTTAAGACAGTTCTGATTCAAAAAAACCCCACCACAACCAAAAAACAACAACAACAAAAAGGAGATGGGAGGAGATAAAAGCAGCACATTAATAATGAGATCACTTGATCGCTGCTGGCAGACAGCTCTGTGCCTGCTTCCTGCCACACAGGCTCTCTCCTATCATTGCCTTTCATTGTGGGGCTGACGGATACCTGGTGCCAGAGAAAGAATGAGACAGTCTCCACAGTGAGGATTTAGGCTCCTTTAAAATAACTTTGAAACATGGCCATATCCCTAAAAATCTATCTTCAATTTATTTTATAATTAGCTCCATTCTTCCCAAATCTATTTATCAATTCCTTCATCTTACGCACACTGAGTATCTTGCTAACAACATTTTATTTTTAGAAGATTCCTTTGCCTGACAATTTTGCAGACTCTACTTAACCAGTCTCCTGAAAAATTCAAATTAAAAACTTGTTAATTAAATACAGAGAAGTATTTCATCCTGTCATAATGGCTGGCTGGCTGAAACATCAGAAGCTGTTACAAAGAGACTGGTTTGCCTCCATAGCA
>VZTE01003320.1:1717449-1732085 GCA_013397775.1 Eulacestoma nigropectus | reverse complement strand
AAAAAAGATACCAAGCCTGTCTGAGTTCAAGAAGCATTTGGACAATGCTCTCCGGCACATGGATCCTTGGACTCATGATCCTGATGGGTTCCTTCCAACTCAGCATATTCTGTGATTCTATGAAGCTTGTCTCTTTAATTAATCTGTTGCAAGGTAGCTTTTACAGGAAGGCCTAGCCACCTAGGCAAATTTTAGGCATTCTCCGTAAGGTTTGGTGTTTGAAGAGATGTTTATTCTTCCATTTTGCACTACCATTGACTCAGATTCCAGCTCTCTTGCTTCTTTGGCCAAGGTGTTGTTTTCCCCTCCACTACAGAGACTATGGGCCCCAGCTAACAGTTCTGTGCTGTGTGTCAAATTTCCCCATGTACTAATATGTTTTATTCACAATTTTTAGAATTTGCGGTTAGATTAAAAGACAAACAGAACAATACAAATAGAGAATCCTTCAAACAAACTCCTTATTTGTTGAGCAATAGTTTTATCAGAGATCCCATAAGTTGCTCAAAGCTTGTCTCTGTCTCCAGACTTCATATTTCTTTCTTCATAAGATAGTCTGCCTTTCTTTTCAGTACAGTCTGCACAGTCCTACTGAAAGTTAACTTTATATTCAAGCTGGCAAAAGGTTAGGTGTTGTGTCCTCTCTGAATACTGCTTTTATCTGACAGGTCTATGAGTCAGCAACTTCTTTCTTAAATACTCACTTCTAGTATCACGTGCACAACCACTACAGCCTCTTGTTCAAACAAACGATGTTCAGAGAACATGCTCTGGGCACATCTAGTCCCAAACTAATAGAGCAGCAGCAGGATTCAAACTCATAAAGGCTCTTCTGCATATCTCAAAGCTACACTGACTTTTAATTTCTGCCTCCAGACAGAGTTATCTTTCCAAGCCGCACAGAGCAAAGCACAGCATCAGTTAAGTCACAAGCCTCATAGGCGTGGGAAGAAAGGAGGCGGCGCAGGACTGCTGCTGTAATGGAATCTGTGTTTGCACACCTACACCACATCCATTGTATATGCAAAATGTGCCCAATCGTCCGGGCATGTTCCCTGCACGCTGGCCAAAGTCCAGCTGTTTGCTGACACATCCTGCAGAGCCAAGGACAGGATGAAGAAGGCTCAATCAACTGTAATCTGTTGCCTAGGAGGTTTATGGCGCTTCAGCGCCAGAGCAGCTCTCTACCCTAGGCTGAAATGCTACAGTAAACTTTGTATGTTTTACTGCCAAACTACATCCAACAGAACATAGCAGCTATCTGACTGAAGGCATAAAGGAATTACTAGAAGCTCCTTTGGGCTGTGGCTGCTGCTGTCTCACACCTAGCCCTAGGCCATCTCTGCCCTTTGGGATGATTTTGCACTGCAGACATACCATGGAACATGCTTTGTGTCCAGAGGAACATATGGTCCAAACAGAACTATAGCAAGATTATGACTCAAACAGTTTTTAGGTTTTATTAATAACCTATTGGAGAAAAAGAATGAGGAATCTATGAAGACTTTTCATAGTTTTCCCCATTCAGCTTCCATTCCAGAACCAGCAGGGACTGGCCTAGGGACTCTTCTTTATTATAGTAGATAATAATATGCCTTTAAAAGACGATGAACCAACTATGGACCTGTTTCCACCTAGACTTCAGGATAGCAGAAATATAAATGGGTGATCAGAACTCAGCTAAGAACTTCTGACCTCATACAAGGACTGTTTATTTCAGCTTTATGTCAGGGACAAAAGAGATAAGTGAATGTGGACTAGAAGTTCATTTTCTCATAGCATGTCTATAGTCCTTCTATTCTCCACTTCTCCTCTAAAAAGAAGGAATAATTTAATTCTATCTAGAATCTGAAGGGAAATATTTAAATTATATGTCTTTTCTCTTCCACATAGATTTCAGGCATATATTTCAGATAAATATTTTATTATCTAAATTTGCCAAAAAAAGCTGAGCTCAGAGACCTCTATTGGGAATAAGTGAATTATTCTGCATATGTGAAGGAAACAGAGACCATTCTGCAAATCACTGAATAGACTCTAACAGATAAAGAACAATTAAGACTAAATTAAAAAGTCACGATTTTTGACAAATTTATTATTAGTTACTTCATTTCCACTCGATTCTAGATGGAACTGCAAACATACTGAAGCACTGTGAGAAATACTGCCCTGCCCTTGTGATCTCTGTCGTGATTTCTGGGATGCTTACAGCATGTTCTGAAGTTCAGTCTGATATGCTAGGAAATACACACAAAAATATTTTGACGTGAAAATTACAGGTCAGTTAAGTGTGGCAGCTTAGCCAAGTTCAGCTGACAAGGGTTGCTGAGGATCCCCCAGGATTGGTTTATAAAACCAACCACTATGACAGAGGTTGTACAAACAACTGCAAATCTTTTATGTTACTCAATTATTCTACTTGTCCTGAAGAGCTCTGTCCAGATAGGGTGGCAGCTACAAAACGCATGTGGAGCAGAGCCGGTCCCCAAAAATAAGCTTATACCTGTGTAAGAGTACTAGGTTTGTTAATAAAAGCCAAAAAAATCCCTACTTCCATTCCCAAAAAGCCCTCGTCCAGGATTAAGTAAATTGTAAAGCTGCTAATAAAAGAAGCAATAAAGCTGAAAGACTAAGAACTATGCTTAGAGCAAAATGAACATCCATTTTAAGGAATAATTCTCCCCGTACTTCAACAAATGTAACCTCAAAAGTGGCTACAACACAGAGCACTACCTCAGGTCTGCACAGCACCACAAAAATTAGAATAAGTGCTGCATAAAGTTAAAATTAAGAATACTTAGAGTATCAGCACTGTCATTACATAGAAGCATAATTACAGCTAATTACCTTAAAGGTTAGGAAAGAACCTGTGCAAAATAAAGGAAGCTCTTTCTTCTGTTAATGGCAGGTTTGGCTAATAGATTTGTCAGGTCCAGGTAGAAGAACATGTATTTCTCTTTTAAAAAATAACATGCCCTTTATGGGAATCTATAGCAGAAAATTATGGGAGTTATTAAACTCACTGTAGAGGGGTAATAGATGGTTCTAATTCAAAATGAACTGAGTAAAGTGACTTTTGCTGCTTGCAATGGCAGTTGTTTAGTCTAGGCAGTCTCCCATAAATCTGAACAAAACTCATGACACTGCTGCAAAACAAAATGAGTAAGAAAGGCAACAAATAGCTTCACTTCCATTTCTAACAACTGAGCCAGCCCCCATGGAAAACATGTGATGTATCTTCAGCTGATAGATACAGGGCCTAGGAAGCAATAACATACACCAGCTATCAACACAGTTGCATATGGATTATCTATTATCAGACATACACTTAAAAAAAAACCAAACCAAACCAAAAAAACCCATAAGAATACCCAACCAAAAAAGCCCCCCAAAACTCCACACCAACCTGACAAACAGCAAAGTCTGAAACGTCAATTTAATCATTAAATGCAATCACACCAATGTACCAGGAAATGTGCTGTGGCAGGAAATGTGGATGCACAGACCTTTGCCTCTCTGCTATCATTAATTCTCACATTGTCACAGATATCAGTATGGATGCACTTTATTCCTCTCCCCGTGGCCATACAAAGAGCACAAGAACAGTGAATGAGTGACACAGAATATTTCTGCTATCATTATTCCCTGTCAGTAAAGGGCACAATGCAGTTGTTGCACATTTCCTTAACTAAAAGCTGTGTGTCCAACTGTCCATGCTGGTTTCATTACACTTATGAGCCTTTGATAAGCCCAAGAAAACCATTGCCCTGTTGGAATATGTCGCTGTCTGTACCGAAAGTGGCGAATCAAAATTCAGGAAAAAGTGGAATGTTTAATTAATTATAAATTGGTTTCTATAACTTGGTTCGCAAGAGTAGCATAGTACTATTGGTCCCTTGGTCAACCACCTCCTAGAATGATTGGTGGAGGCTGTACAACACCCATTTCAAAATATTTTCCTTAATGTACCATAACAGCACTTCACAACAAACTCCAGGTGCAAAGGTAATGAATTAGTTTACAAAACGGTCTTCACTATTTTCGGCTAGTCTGCGTGAGAATGCAGTGCTCTCACAGAACACTGAGAAAAAGCTGAAGAATTTCTCTGCTTCTAACTTTTCAGCATCCATAGAATAAACTGGGCTTTTCCTACAGATTTTTTTCTGCATTTTTCAACAGAGGTCTCCCAGAAGAACCTGAGAAATGCATGGTGTGAACTGTGGCACATGCCCCCTTGTCACAGTGCTGTGGGGTTCATTCAGCAGGATTCATTGGTCTACCAGCAGCTGTGAGGAAATTTGGGGTTCATTAGTATGCTGGTGATGCTCAGCTTATTTCCTATTTTTTACCAGAAATGTCATTCTTCAGCCAAGATGCAGACATGAATGAGAACAAACTTGGCTGGAGCTGACTGCAGTGGACAAAGGCAGTGCTGGCAGCTGGCACTGAACCATTCAAATTATTCCAGCCTAAAAAGCAGTATCCACTCTGAGATCACTTCTTTTATCACACAGACTTTTACTGACCAAGTTAGCAGAGGTGATGATGAATTTGGTTTGGTTTGGTTTTTCAGTGTCAAGTCATGAGGACATTCAGGGAGACTGGAGAGTCTCCAGCTCTAGAACTTGCTCTGATGACAGGATGAATGTCCCATGTGCAGCATTACATACAGCTTCTTTTTTGGGAAAACACACGTCACTGTGCTATGTCTGTTGCTTTGCTATATGACAGGGAAGATTTGAATTGCCTATCTGGGCATGTGGATTTTCTCAGTTCATACAAAACAGCACAATGCAATAAGAGGCTATATTTTCTAAAGCAAATATTAAACACAATGTGTTTTTTAAAAATTAGGATCTGATATGAATGTTTACTGGATATTATCACAGTTTTGAAGGGATGGACCACAGGGAAAAGGAAATTATGCAATGAACTGGAGAGAGGAGAAATGGAAAACAAAATGTTCTGGCAGTGTATAATACATTATCACCTTCTGTGACTTAGCCACATAAACTATGACTATTACAGCTTTGTTTTTATGTAAAAACTTAGCTCTGAGAATTCTAGGTTGAACTCAAATGTAGTGCCAAATAACAAGGCTGATAAATTCACCTACTTGGTGTTCCAGGCATGACATGCAGAGGCAAGTAATTCTGTTTATCTGTGTAACCTTCTGACTGTTCTACGAAGTTGGTCACTAGAGATGAATCAAATAATGGCTTAGAGATGAAATAAAGCCTTAGGATAATTATAGAGCTTTCTGTTGTTTAATAAAAATGAACAATTAGAAATTATTTCTGGCCACAGAAATTTGATAAATTGATACTACTGCTTTCTAAAAGATGACAATAAAATGCATGGGTTCTGTCTATTCATAGCTGATTTCTGTATATTTATACTGCAGTGAAAAGATTATAATGTCCACAGTGGAACTGAGTGAGCATTACACACAAGCCAATATACCTGATCTCCATTTTGAAAGTGTAAGGAGTGAAGAATAAATATTAGAAAGGCAGTTTTCCAGAAGTTAGCACATGATTGCATGCATGTGTCTCAAGCCATGAACACACATCCTTGTTCAGTCAAGGATCACTGCCTGTAGCACTCCACCCACTTTTATAATTTCCTGACAGCTACCACTTTTATCCAACCCCTATAGTAGATCAGTTCACATAAATACGCCCAAACTTCTTCCAGGCAATATAAATTAGACCAGTGTAAACAGTTAAAGCAGGTGATGTGAGGTAACCTAGCCAATTTTCCTTGCAGCAAATGGGCGACATTGGAGCACTGGCAACAGAACAGTAAGGGTGGTAATTTCTGGCAGGTGGGAGGTGGCAAAAAGCTGGAGGTGGTAACCTCTTTGCTGGTACAGATGGATGCAGACAAGGATGCCAGTCCACTGCTGTAATATGATTTGAATACACTCTAAAGCACATTTAGGTTCTTATATACAAAGGAAACTCTGCATCCAAATAGTTTTGTTTCTATTGTTAAAGAAAGTTTTTTTTAAAAAAAAAAAAAAAAAAAAAGATGTTTTTAAACCGCAAAGTGAATTGAAAAGAAAGAAGCCTTCTGGAAGAACCTTTAACTACTGTTTTACACAAGATTCTTCCCCATTTTGTGTCTTTAATTCTTTGCATATGAATAGCAGTTCCACTTTCTTTGCCCTACAAAATATGACAGATTCTAGATAAAACATGCCAACCAAAGTCAGAAGCATGAGCTATGGTGTTATGTGCACCACCTATGCACAATATGGTAAAGCAGCTTTTGACAAACTTGAGTAGTTAAGAGAACAATGCAGAAAGGTAATCTCCATATTTGTGCATCCAGGTTTCCAGCCCCCCAGTTATTGCAGTATGCCCCCATTCCCAGAGAACCAGAGTTACAATGCTTTGATCTGCAGTGGCACCCAGCTGTTGCTACACCTGTGGAGTGTCCCTGCCCAGAGAATTACAGGAACAAGCCCATAGTTCAGCCTTGTCCCTTTCTACTGTGGGCCCCAAAGGCAGCTACTTGACACCTTTATGTGTCACATCCATACTTTGCACAGAAGGGCTGGAAAAATCTGCCACTCTGACATTGTCCTGGTGCTTTTTGTAGGTTTGCCATGTTCAGCAGGGGCAGCTGTTCACCAAGCAGCAAAGCTGGCTATCTGGCTGTTCAGCTGAGCCACTGATCGCTCTTCTGGGCTTGTGCATGTGAGGTGGCCATTTCTGGACTTAAAATAAACTTCTCTCCCTCACACTGCATTCACGAGGCTTTTTGGCCGTGCTGTGCTCTCAAGTACTACAGAGGAATGTCTCATTAGGTTTTCTCAGCCACTTCTATGAAGTTTCACGTTGTTGCCCAAATACAATTGGTCTGTAACTATTTGGAAAATTTTTAACTTCTGAGGCTACATACTCTGTGCTAGGCAAATGAATACAGGGATTATAAAATCAGCTTTCCAGGTACTTTCAAAGATACCTTTTCTTATGCTAATAGAAAAATAAGAAAAGGTTTAAGTGGGCTGTGTTATTTTTCACAGAACAATCTTGTGTAAATTAAAATGTAAATTTTTCTACAATCACTGCTTTTAGGTGACAAACGTTTTGCTTAAGTCTTTAGATGCACCCTGCTTCCATTTGATTTTAACATTTGGAGGTTTTGGAAGAATTTGCCTGATCAGTTCTGTGATCTCTTTTCTTATTCCTTACACTGACTTATGCAGTTTCTGCAGGAGTCTTTTTAGCTTGCTAAGCCAACAGCAAACTAACCCAGTAGAAAGAAAAATTCATTTTCACATGTTGGCTGAGTGAACTGAATCAAATGAGTGCAAGAATCATGGCTGAACTGCTCAGGTACGGGGAATTGGGTCTTCTGAATTTCCCGTTACCACCTCCATGGATGTACAACTCCTGGGACCAGGCCTGGGCCCTGCCTTGGGAGCTGGGGCTCCTCCCTCACCAGCAAAATCTTCATGAGTCTAATGTACCTACAGAGCAAAGTCTGACAGTGCACGGCCTGGCACGGCTCAGTGTCACAACACCCTACAAGAGGCAGCATAGCATCCCTGCACAGCAAACCTCAGCAGGGATCCTCATCCCCCGGAAAGCTTCAGTGCCCACAGCACCCAGCACCTTGAGGAAGAGTGGTGTCTAATTCTGAACGCCGCCACTCTCGGTCATGTACGCCTGCTCCCATTTGGGTTGGGACATCCAGTCTTGCATCTTTTTTTAAATTAGCTCAAATATGCCAGCTGAACACGTAAGATTATCTTAAAGATGTAAGATTATAAACTTAAAGAGTTAAGACAATAAATTTGATTTAGAGGGGGACATACCTAAAGACCCCAGAAGTGAAGCTTAAGGACATGAAAAGGACACAAGCCAAATTCACAAAAAATTCTGCTAAATCAATTTGATTCTCAGGGGAACAAAAACCTGATCCCCTAATCTTGGATGGTTGGTAGTGTTTGCCACAATGGGCCTCCTATTCTGAGCAGGCCTCTACGTACAACTACAATGCAAATAACAACTCTCAGTTATTAGATTTAGGGAAATTACTCTGCTGTACTAATGTGTACATTACATGCATTATTTATATGAGTTCAGAAAGTCTTGTTAAATGAATATCTTAAACCACAAGTAGAATATAGATAGGCTCACTCTAAAAATTAGCATTTAGGAAGAACAAGACAGCATAAATACATCCATTTCTTTTTCACATTGCTCACAATATTTAAAATATTGCTCACAATATTTTAAATTAATATCTTCAGAGGGAAATTTGCAGGCTTTTTGTTACCTTTCCTGTTGTGAGATCAACTCTGAACATCTTCCCTTGCAGCATCTGGCAACTGAATTCTTGACTTTGCTTGTGTTTTCCAGACTGTCAGATTTAATATACCCATTGTTTAATGATTCCACCCTCACCTTTAAGTTTACGGAGGATTTTTCTGCTTTAATCCCAGCAAATATCACAATCAAAATCCCTACATTTCTACTCCTGGAAGATGAGGCCTCACTTAGCAAAATGGACACTCCTTTTGAAAAGGTTTAATACTTCAAACTTATAAACACCACAGGCTTATAGTAAAATTTAATATTGTCCATGCTTGTTGTTTTTCTGCTAAAGCAGATCCATTTTGCTTTGCAAAGCAAACGTGGCCTCAGCACACTTTCATGATGCTGCCCTGTTGGATTCTGTTGAACAGCTCCTGGTGACAGAACACAAGGCTGCTTCATTAAACATCCACCAGCAAATCTAATGTGTGAAAAATTTCAACGACTTATTCATAGTTCAGTTAGTTTATGATAAATTTCTCATCAACAAGACATCACAAGCAGAGATCAAAGAAACTCCAGAGAATGATTTCTCTTCTGATATCCATAAACTTGTGAAGCTGGAAAGTCTAAAGAGAATGAGCAAGGGCAAGTGATGAAATAAGAAAGTTTGTATTTCCAACTATGGAAACTAGTTATAAAATAAAACCCCATCCCAAGTAGGAAAACAATGCAAATGGGGGGAGAAAATGTATTTTTTAATATTTTTTTTCTTACTATAGTAAGTAGGTTTTTTTCTTACTACAATATTTAGCATTAGGAACATGTTATTCACAAAAAGGGTTTGACTGGGTGACATATTCTGTTCACAGACCAAAACCATCACGAATATAAGGATCCCTGGGTTGTTCTTCCCCTGCAGAGCCCTTTGTCTGTCCCTGGCTTTCAGTTCATTCTGCTGTCCACTCCTGCTTAGTGCAAATTATTGGGAGACACCTTTTGGACCTGGAATTCCAAATTTCCATATAATACTTGCAGATCATACATATATTTTTCCCAATTGTTTTGCAATAGGTTTAGCACAATAGGTTTAGTTGTGTGCTTTCAGGTGTCCTAGAAATCAAACACATAACAATCATACTGTTGTTCACTTTGGAACACAGTGATTTTTTTCATCAATTTCTTTGTGTTCAAAATACGGAAAGCAACTTAAATCTTCCCAGTTTGGTTCATGTCAGTCTACAACTGCTAAAAAACCCCATATAAATAAAAAATAATCCAACTGAAAATGAATGTTAAAATCATACTGTTGCAAAATTCAAATACCTAGGACTACAGGAACTGAAATAACAGATCTAACCAGAGACACCCTAAAAATCTGGTCAGAGAGATATCAATACTGAATGACCTAGAAAAAAAAAAATTATCTTGAAAATTAGTGGTTGACTCGTGCCTTGAAGCATTTTGAAGGTTATCCAACCTACTGCAGCTGTTCAGTTCACATGTCCTTCATCTGCATTAAGAACCATGCTCTGGGCCTGGAAAAAATGCTCAGCAATGCACGGATGCACAGCAAAGATTTAGAAATTGGATATTTTATGTATATGGTCTCTGAATATTAAACACTTGAATCTTCTAAGACAAATGCCCAAAGTAATGTTTCGTTCACATTAAATGCTGTAATAATGAGGGGAATGTCATATGCTTCAAGTGCATGCAAGCATCGTAGTATTTATAAACAGTATTTAACAACTGTGTATATATTTTTTATAAATGTACACGTTTCTCTGCATGAATGCACTTTTCACAACACTGTGTAAGATAATTATATAAATTACATAGCTATAATGGACAATTATGAACGAAATTATACTCTAACATATCATTATACTATTACGTAGCACAACTTTGCTGCCCTCTAATATGTATTTATTGCTACTGGTTTCCAGAGTTTTGGTCTTGGAGCACCTTAAAAACCTACAAATTTTGAAGTTACCAGGAAACAAAACAAGTATCTTTTTCTCTCCCCATCTCAAATTTGGAATTCTGCACCCAAACCTCAAACACTGCCAGAGGCCCAGAAACTGAATTCTCCCCGTCACTGCAGTAGCAGGTTAAAATTGCAGCACTGCGTGCCCTTGCAGTGCTGCCAAGAGGCAGCTTTATATCGCTTGAAATTGAGATTTAAGGCTTTGAGTGAGACACAAATCACATGTCTAGCCATCTAACTCACTGGACCTTAGCATCATGACTTTTAAAAAGTAGTTTTTATCATTTTATACATATTTTCCCTATGAATGGAATCATGGTGTGCAAAGGTGTCTGGCATTACAGGTAAAAGGGATAAAACTCCAATTAAAAGTTTTCTAGGCTGTTAACACTTTTAGTAACACTTTGCATTGTACTACGCAGATAGTATCAAGTATTCCACAGAATAGTATCTTCTGTAATAGTTTTCACAGGACTCCCAGAAAGGACTGCAGAGCCAGCAACAACTTTGCCAGTTTTAAAAATGGCTCACCCCGACCTTACATGGACTAATCTTTGTAGGACTCCGCTGCATGGCCCCTTTTACTAAAAGCATTCAGTATTTGATAAAAAGTTGAATTTCTAGATAGAATTGCATAGAAATACCTTTTGTAAACAGTGTGCACTGCAGAGGTTTTAGAATAAATATCTACAGGCATCTACTGTAAAAGATCCGTTTGGAGAAATTCAGGATACACTTAAAATGATCAAAGCCTTTTAATACCGTAACAGTGAAACCATCAAACTCTTGCTGAGATGAACATACCTAGTGATTGTCAAAGCAAAAAGTTCTTGCTTGCTGCAAAAACAGGATTTCCCATCAGTTATTTTGGCTTAACTAAGGCTTTCAGACAAAAACATTAAAACAAAACAATTCTGTTATTTAAAAAAATAATTATTAAAAAAATCAAAGGATACAATGGAAAAAACAGGAACATATTGGAGAAGCAAGAGAAAAGGAGACAAGAAGAAAGGGAGGAAAGGGTGATTAAAGCAAAATACAGCTCCCAAGAATATATCCTTTGAAATTCTCCCCTATATTTCCTCTAAGACACAGGTTTCTTGGAAGTAGAAAAAACTTACTTTTCAATTACTTGAAATTAATAACTATTTCCAGATAATTAGTAATTCTGAACAGGAAATATTGACACTGATAATTTGGATGTGAAAAGGAATGAAAAGTTTTCAATGGATACATTTTCCAAAAGCTGTTATTTTTCACAAGTTGTTTCTGTTTTAAGAACCTGCCAAAATCTAAGTCAAAAGTAATGCCACGTAGAGCTCTACATCAAACATAAGAGTGGCTGTAGTGATGAAACCCAGACCCTTCCAGCTGAACCCCCAGGAGTGGTTGCCAAAAGAAGGTGCACACTCTGCAGGGGAAGTTTATACACACAGCATTTCCCCCAGGTCAACAACCATTTCCAGCTCCCAGATCTCCGGACTAAGCACAGCTGTTTATGTGCTCAGTAATCCTCACTGAATTTCTCTTAGATACTTCCAGTTTCCAACTAGCCTTATATAAATGCTTCATTCCCACATCACACCCAGTGAGGAATTCCACAGGTTAACTGCATGTCTCAAGGAGAATCATTTCATCATCCAGGATTTCAGTTAAGAAAATTCACATTAGGTCAGATTAAAGCACTGGGGCACTAATTTCAATTCAGCATTTCTGCACTATACAAATGAGCAAAGGCTCATATTTAGAAGGATTTGGCTTTAGATGAGGCAATTAAGAGGACAGTGTGTCTGTTACCCCACAAACAATGTGAGTTCTGTGGCTGGTGCCTCCTCCTGCACCCTTTCCAAGAGAGGAGAGCGATTTGGATGCCTTGTCCTGCTGGGGCAGCAGCTGAGCTCTCAAGGGGCACTGCTGGTTTCATCATGCACTGGTTTCCCTATTCCTTGTAACAACAATCTCACAAGTTTATTGATTATTGTATTTAAACTCATGTTTTTAGCAGAAATTTAAATTATATTTACAAATTATGTCACAATGAACGATAGGAAAGAGGAAAATTTATTGACCACATTCAATCAGACAATAAAATAGATAGCAAGTTTTGAGAATCAGCATTCTTCCATGAAGTTTTCACCTGATATAAAAAGACAAAAGCATAGTTAACAGTTTGGAGGGTAGGTGTTATTTCTTCGCCTTCTGTTCTAACCTTCATTTCAATACTTGATTCTAAATAAAGGAGATCTGAAAAATAAGTTTTGAAATTTCACATAGGAAGCAGGGTTTTACACGGAAGAGTAAAATAGCATGGCACAGGAATCAAAAAGATGCAGTTCTTTAGAGAATTTGAAACAACCCAGTGTTCAAAACCAATGACAGAAAAACAAATTCAGAAAGAAGAGGTAAAAACTTATATTCTAATATTCTAATACACATAAATAATAAATAGAGAAATCAGAGGAAAGCAAAAGGATAACCGACAATTTTTTCTCTTAAAGGACATGTTACACTGCACTTTATTTCTCCCTCTTTTGAAAGCATTAAATAGAAATGTATTATTTGAATCATAAGTGACTTGAGATATATCTCCGAATAGCTGAGACACACAACAGCAAGCAGAAACCAGAACATGGTATTTGATCTGTTTTGCCATCTGTTTCAAGGTTTTCTAGCAAGACTTCTGTTTGATGTTCTCATTTTATTCTCTAGATCCCCAAATGCTCTCACTCAAGGCACCGTGAGGAACTGAAACAGTTCTTGTCTCCATCATCTGACCAAATGCATTCAGGAGAGGCAATTTCAAATAAATAGCAGCACAAGCTACATAAGTAGAGAATTCAAAATTAACTGACAAGGGTCTTTTATCAAATTCTTTGATATAAACAACTTCTGAAAGTAGGTTGCACTCCTTTATGTCTTAGACCAGCAAGCAAACAAATTGTACTAAACAATGGTTTGTACTGAGTACTCTGAAAATATTTTACAGTTCTTGTATATGCTGTGAATGCAATACTGGATATTTTTTCAAATTACTTTTTCTTTAGGAAGCATTCTAATTTTTAAAAAGAGAAGGAGAAATATCATCTAGGTCTGAACTCCTTATTAACATTTTAACAACTTTTTAAAAATCATGATTCTGCTATTACTGAACAAAACATCAAATTCTCTTTCTCCAATTCCATGCACCCAGAAATTAATTCTGAATAGAAGTAATCAGAAAGTGATAGGGGTATGGATCTCTGCTGACAGTTCTAACAAGGTAGCTGATAATCACATCTACCAACAAATTTCCACATTCCTCAGCCCTTCTACAAATAGCCCAGGTAAATAAAGAACACAGACCTGGGAGATCCAGGCAGAGCAGAACAGAACATGTGCTTCAAAACATGAGAGAAGTGCCTGATAATAATGAGTTTGTGAAAGATCAGCAGTATTTGGACACCAGGAGATAGAGATTTGCCAGTGTTAATCGTGTTTCAGTAAAGAATTCAAAATTTGTCTTTTGGTAGACATTGGATGGGTCTGATTTCCAAAGAAAACAAGAAGGTATCCTCTGCACTTAAATGGTAAAGAGTCACAGACAGACAGATCATCCCTGATAAGCACAGAGCTGATTTTTGACCAAGCATCTCACACACCTTCCACTGACAGTGCCACTGCCTCACTAACAAAACCTCGGTACCAGCTCCAGTGAATTTTGGATTGGCCTCTTTCCAGACACATCCTTCTCCAGTTTCAAGACTCACTAATGCCACCTGCTAGTAGCACTGTCTGGATGGTTTGAAAGCCAGGACACATAGAGAAAAGACAGCGAGTATGAAAGGTGCAATTTTATGTGCTCTCCTCTTGGATTTTCCAACAGAGGGTTCAAAGTGTGTTATCAGAGGGCTAACAACAGTTAGGTAATCATCTCTACTCTCCCTCTGTGACTGTTTGGGTACAAACTACACTCATGGTGAATTTAACTTACCTTTGGCATGCCTGCATGCACATAGGACAAGAGAAATAAGAAATGACAGCTCAGAAAACTATTATACTTCTCAGATAGAGAAGCTAATTATTCATCCAATACCTATTCGTGTTTAATCTCACTCATTTAAACTTGAAGAGAAAGGGAAGCTTTTTTCAAAATGTCTTTTCCTAAACAGACCTGCTAGTGTTTAATCCAATTGTCATAGCTTTTTCTTGCCTTTTTTTCATTCATTCTTTGCTAAATGATACCTACTTTTCATTTGGCAAGGTCAGCGAGTTAAGGAGTGAAAATACAAAGGAACAACATGAGGATATGAAAAAATTCAAGCACAACCTTAGTTTTGACTGTTTTATCTTGCCTGGGACTCTGGAGCAACCAAAAAGGCCTAGGATCCCCTCTCCCC
>VZTE01003320.1:1651986-1717374 GCA_013397775.1 Eulacestoma nigropectus | reverse complement strand
ATGAGATGGAATCATCAACCATTAGTCTATGACGTCCAAAAACCTTGAAGTGACAGGAACAATAAAAATCAACTAAAAAGAAAAGCTCTACAAGAAGCATTTGTCAAATTGAGAGACCTGAACACTGCCAAGACATTAGCTCTTCTTTTAAGTGATAAAAACAAATCTTGCCATTGAAAATGAGGAGATCTGTGGTACATTCCACTCCCCATGGCACAAACAAAAATCATTAACATATCACTGTCTTTGCTCAACTTCACAACAGAATTCTCTCATTCTGGGGAATAGTTGTGTCACTTGTTTCTGAAATGTGCTGGATACTAGTGACACTAAAATATGATCACAATACTTAAGTACTCTTTTGGAAACATTTCCATGTAAGCAGGAAAAGCCACCCAAAAGATGCAGGAGGTTTTTTAGGGCTCAGACAAATCCACTCATGAACATGAAGGGAGGCTGCTGCTGGGGTCACAAGGCAGCCAGGACCTGGAAATAGTGGTGTGTGTGTGTGATAGTGCTGACGTGTGTGACGTGTGTGATTTTTATCTATCCTTAACATACCAGCAGCCCATGTTTCAACTTCCATTCAGATTTACTTAATTAATTTTTCAATTGCCCAAGGATTAGGTGAGTACCACTGAAATATCCTCTTCATCCCAGGTTCCATGACAGGAAGAAGGATACTGAACATTGTTTTTCTTAAGCTACTTCCCCCACTTGGAAATGCCAATTTTACTCAAAACTTTTATGCTGTACTGTAAGATGAATTCAAAGTGTATGACTCAGTGAACAATAAAATTTTGCTCTTAACATTAGATAGTTCTACCATACTTTGTTCGCATCATCTTCATTATTGCCACACATTTAGGTAATTTTTGTGCTATTAAGCAGATATTTTGTAGCTGTATTTTTATACCTAATCAGACATAATATAGAAATATATTTAGATTGTGGATCTCTCCTGCAGAAAAGCATAAGATATTTATGGCTTCAAACCCTGGACAGGATCTAGACCTTTGTCTAGTTTCCACCAGAATTTTCATTAACAAGTTTAAAGCATTACTCTCACGTCTGGAAATTTCAAAAGGGACTCCAAAATTCTATAGTTAGGAACACCTTCTTATTTTTTGGGGTGATTCAATCCAAGTCAGTCTTCTGGATTAACCTGCTTATTTTGTTCAACTGGGAATCTCTATTCATACAACTTTTCAGAAAGAAAATTATCATCTCAGGTCAAATCTAAAAGTGCTATGGTTTGTTTGCCCAAAACTAACTCCAAAACATTTTACAAGAAACTGCTATGTTGCAGTGAAGTGGTATTTACAAACCCAGCCTTCAGTCTTTACTGCACCTCACAGAAACATCATTAATACAAAGTAAGGGGAAAGGGCTGAACCTCCTTCGGGGTGTCAAGAATTCACAATAGCTTTTCTTGCTCATGATTACTGCGCTGCTCTGTGGGAAGGTAATTTATGGAAGCACATGGATCAGTGTGGCCACGCTGCATTGCCTTTGCTGAAAGAATTCATGTTAGAGCAGGATCTTCTGAGAAAAAGAATATTAAGTCGGCAACCCGCTCACCTGGTATTTTTCCAAAGCAAAACTCTTTGGAGGCTCAGAAAGATCTCTGCATGCTTAACTGTAATTACCTTGACAAAAATCTTTAGCAGTTTAATTGTGTTGTTTTTGCAAACTGACCTATGAAACTTCCCAGTTCCCCGTGGCCCAGTCACTGAGTCACCGGTATGACATTTTCAGCAAGAGTCTGTTGTGGAAGCCAGGCTCTTCAGACACTATTTCCTTCTCCGAGTCACTACACAGATTCACAGACTGATGCAGTTCCTTGTTGAATAACACAACAGATCCTACAGGAACTTTTAACTTTTGACAGCCAAGAAGAAGTTCAAGCAGTATTTTTAATCCCCTCTCCCAGATTTACCAGCAAACCAATGCTCAGCCATTAAAGCACCACAGCACTTTCCAGCCAGGGCTAAAGAAAACAGCTGTTTATCAGACTTGTTTTCTGTAGCATGTACAAACAGTAAAGAGTGACAAAGCGTCTTTGCATTGCACAAACAGTGAGAGAGCAAAAAGCAAATGAAAACAAGGCATTAAACAAAGAAAGGATGTGTACTATGGAACAGGCACAAGTTACTTCTTTCTTTGTTTTTCTTTTTGTGCTAAAAATAGAACACAATGCTTATTTTTGTGTAGAGACTACTCACCAAAGGCTGAATAAACCGGATGTTGAAAATATCAACATCGTTAAAGCTCTTTCTAATTTTCAGTTCTTTATGTAGATTCACCCTTTCCTGATATTACTTACTTCAGAAACTAAGTCCTCTGCAAGAGAAAAATAAAAAATCCAACAGAAATTCTCTTAAGTGGACATTGTAAGAGAGAAATGATCAGACTTAGTCCTATGAGAGTTAAAAGTGTCCTGAAAGGAAAATGTGCGACACTGAAAATACGAATTCTATCAACCAAACCTTCTGTAACTTTGAAGCTTTTAAAATTCCAGCTCTTGTACAAGGCTGAACAAATTTCTTCAATAATGCTTCCCAGCTATGAAACAACATTGCCTGGAGCTACTTGGAATGAACAATAATTAGCAACAAATAGAAAACAGTGCACATCCAGTGCAGGTCAGTTTAGGAGTTTTCTTGCCAGAACTGCCATGCACTTAAACAAATTATATATGCTGTTTTATCATGTCTTATCATTACACTGAAATTAAATCTTGAATACATGTTTGTAACAAGACTGATGTGGCAAAAACACAACCTGACCTAAATTCAGCATACTTCCACATTAAGGTTCTTTGTATTGTGCATCACAAGATGCTACTACTGCAAATATTTAAACACAGGAGTTCCATGTCACAAAATATGTTTGCAGGATATAGACTCCCTTGTAAATGTATCACAAGTTCCTTGTAAACTACCCAAACCTCATTAGGACAACAATATCACAGAACCCCAGGACAGATTTGCAGATACAACACAGAAATGAATAGTCTATGATTTTAGCTATTTTCTAAAAACATCTACAGACATAAGAGTTGTGATGTACAAAAAAAAAGAAAAAAAATGTGTTGACTTAGAAGACAAAATAAATCTTTCTGATATTAATGTTTTATTAAGGAACTTTTATGCAAGAAAAGTAAGAACTAAAAATTAACTAATTTCAGATCTGTTCCAACATAGATAATTTTAACTTCTCATTGAATATAATATTTGATTTTCACATCCAATAATATTTCATGACTTCTTGGGTCTCATTAAAACAAAAGCCTCCTCCCTGACCATTTCAGTGGTGCTGGTGAGCAGCTGTTGCAGATGGAATTGGTGGCACTCAAACCACCAATTTAATTTGAAATGAAACTACCAGTTTCATTTCTCTGATATATTCACTGCCAGATATTTACAGACTTCTTGAAAAGTGCCCACAATATCCCCACATCTTTCTCAGAGAAGAACCTGGCAACAAGAGCCTTTACTTACAACTGACATCCACTCTTTGTACCAAAACCATCTACCTTAATGCATCTTGGAATTATATTTTCCTTTCTCATAGTCAAATGGTAGCAGTGACTCATGGTCAGTTTTGTTATTGATTACTTCAGTCAAGTTTTTTTATCTTTGTGTCACTTCTAATTTATGAGCCCCATTTACAGAGAAATTCCTATCAACCGTATGACCTTGCACTTCATAGTAGGAGATTTCTACCTGTTTCTCTTGCTGTATTTTCAAGGTGTCATCTAGCTCTTAATGTTTAATGGTTTGGTCTTCTCAGTATCAGCAAGGGCCTCCCATGTTTTGTCAGTATTATACCTTTCCTGCTGCTTCTTTAATGGAAATATTAAAACAAGATTAGCCAAAAACTGTCCCCAAGGAACTCCATTAGTAAAACCTCTCCACTCTGAATGTTCCCTTTTCAATGTGAGAAACTGTAATCTCTCTCTTGTCTAGCTCATCACACCTTAACGTCTCTTCTATTAAACCCCATTTTTTCTAGCTTAAATAATAATTTATTACATGGGGGTTTTTTCAGCTAAATAAATAGTCTGAAGTCTCACTAGAAAGGCTTGTGTGTCACAAGGTGCTTTTGGTAAGTTTCTGCTTTATTTTACTCTTATTTTTCAGCAGTTGCTCTATATTTATGTTTTTCCTTCTAAGCTCACGTCGTAAGACCACAGTTTACACTTTCTTACTTAACAGACATTTCCGAAAATGCTGTCCTAAATGCACCAAGCTATTTTATCTAAAAACAAAATCATCAAAAATATTACAACTAAAAGAACATTTCATCTTGCCTTTTCAGAGAAAAGAAATTATGATGTGGTCTAACAGTTTTAAGCAGTCACCCAGGTCTCTAAGCAGTTATAACCCTGAATAAAATGGTTATTTTAGTGTAATGATGCTTGCTCAGCAATTACTAGCAAATGCACATTAGCAGAAATGCTCTGCAGAGTTAAGAGCCCCTGAATGTGCCTGTCTGTGCATGCACTACATGGTGAAGGCACAACACCTGTACTGTGGTTTTACAACCCTTATGCATTCTATAAAGGCCTGTAGCAATCAGATCACTATTCCTGTGTAACTGTTATTGTTCACATAGAGGGACTCAGAGGCACATCTAGACCATCTCAGACTTTGAAAGAGTTCACTTTTTGACCCAAAATGTACAGCTTAGGCCCACAGGCCCACCTGGAGCAGGCAACAATTATACATAGGAAGAGTTCCAAGCTTACTCATTTACTCTGTTT
The DNA here is from genome assembly GCA_013397775.1 of Eulacestoma nigropectus. Classification (NCBI taxonomy): domain Eukaryota; kingdom Metazoa; phylum Chordata; class Aves; order Passeriformes; genus Eulacestoma; species Eulacestoma nigropectus. Next base: position 1,712,606 of record VZTE01003320.1, on the reverse strand, counting down.
TACAAACTGTATTGCACTAGTAACTTCTTCAGGTTTTCAATTCCTTCCTACTATGACTGTTGTCAAAAATTTCATTTCAGAGGCACTGGGATCACAGAGTGAACACACTACAACAAGGAAAGATCAGCAAAACTTAGAAACCAAATTTAGACTCTATACAAATACAACTGAAAGCAGCTGCCAGATTTTTGTTAATCAGTTGGAGACTCTTGACAAATGCAGTTTCAATGGCTCTCTTCCTCTGGTGATGATAGTCCATGGCTGGTCGGTATGAACTCACATTTTATTTTTAATTCAAATTAAATCTGATTTTATACACTTTCCTTCTCATTATGCTACAGAAGTAACTTAGAAGTAAGGTTGTGATACAAAGATGATAGATTTCACTGGTAGCTATCATGGCTAGAAATAATATAAAGTGGATATTCCCGACAGATTCTGAAGGAACAGTCTACGAGCAATTTTTCACACAGGACTCCCATGCCAAGGATTAAATTCAGCCCTGGTTTAAAGCCAGCAGAGCTGGAACAAGTAGCTGAATTAATGTGCTATGCCCTGGAGAGCTAAATACAGTTTCATTTCTCTGATATGTTCCCTGCCAGATATTTACAGACTTCTTGAAAAGTGCCCACAATATCCCCACATCTTTCTCACAGATACACCTTTAAAAATAACTTCTCCACAAGCCCCTTCAGTTGAAAGTGAAGCCTTCAACATCAATGAATTATCACTGAACTGCTTCCAGTTAAACTGTAAAAAAACAATTCACCATGAAAAAACCTTTCTCAAAAGCATACCAATACTAAGAGTGACTTTTCATCAGCTTCTCAATTGAAAAAGAAACAAAAAAAAAGGCAAGATAAGAAATTTAAGTCATTTTAACAATTCCTTGAATTCTCATAAAACCAATGGAATCACATAAGGTGGCACAATGGATCTTTCTTGCACATCTGCAAATATGCAGAGGAACTGTGAACACTCCCCGTGATGCACAGAACTCCCTTAGCAAATAAGAGCCAAGCCTCGCAAAGAAAAATTTGTTCAAAACCTACACCCTCCTCAAACCACAGGCCTGAAGCTGCTGCCATTGAAGTTCATCATTCACATTAACGTAATTTGCAGAGGCGTTGGGCTCTTAAAGGAGTGTGTGTGGAAACCCAGACCTGAGACTCCCAAATTCTGTTACGCTAGAAGAGATAAGGATATTTTATCAATTGAAGAAATACATACAACTAGAATAACAATTAAATCTGATAGATTAAATAATAATTCTAGTCCATCAAATCAGAAACATGCTTTGACGCAAGAAAATTGTAACCAGGTATCCAAAAAAGAATGACTCAGAAAAAGCAGCTCTCCAAATTGAATGGCTAGAGATGACAAATGCCTGCTGGACTGCAATCCTCCAGCATCCATTCTCCAATTCTTTTAGCTTATAGTGACAGTGATAGCTGCTCTTGAATGAAATCAGACATTTTCTGGGCGTTTCTTTCTTTTTAACCAGTACTACCAGTTGTCTCTGGATGAGTTAAAGTCTTTCGGACATCATTTTCACTGATAAGAGTTCATATTACAAAACATACAGTATTATACACTTACTATATTGACTCTTAATTTTTTTGGTCCACCAAAACCTAAAGACTCTCATCATTGAAGCGGGCCAAAGCCCCTAAAATCTAGTTATCAGCATTAATCCCTCCCTGTTCATATTATGTTTTTTGTTTCCTTATGTTTTTCACAAGAAATATTTGGCAGAGACTGCTTTCCCGTAACAATGGTTTTCTTATTGTTTGGGATTTTTTTTCAATTATAACAGGTGGATGGGATATTAGAAAGCTGGATTTGGAAAATGGCAGCAGCTCTGAAGTCTCAGCAGAAACAAATGAACGTGATCATTGCAGACTGGCTTACACTGGCTCACCAGCACTATCCCATTGCTGTACGGAATACACGCTACATAGGACAGGAGATAGCACAATTCCTGGAATGGCTGGAGGTAAGAACTCCCAGATCAAGACATGTTTCTCCGGAAAAAACCTCTCTACTTGTTCTTATACTTCCACAACCTTTCTGAAATACTATGCTTGGTAATGCTTTCATTTCAGTCACTCACATTTCTTTAATGAAATGCACATTTTTCTTCTATAAACTTCCATATGACTTCATAAAACTTTCATCATGCAAGAGGAAAAAGCAAGTGGTCTTGTTTATGAAAATATTTTTATATATCTTTAGAGGTGAGATGGTTTCCTGCTACTTTGGCTTTTCCATTAGCATATGTGTAGACAGCTGACGGCTCCTCATGTAAAAAACAGGCAGACATCATCACTTGCGAATCATTAGTACAGGAAAATGGGTTTATGTTATCTGTGCTCAACTTCTGCTTTTAATGCAGAATTCAATCCCGACACAGTGTCTGATTTTTACTGCAGTTTCCCAAAGATTAGGATAATATAATGGCTTAGAGATCCAGAATGTAAAGGGAGACCTTTCAAGAGGACAGACATGCTTCACAAAGCAGATGACATGGAGGCAGCAGTGAGTACAGAGCCACACTAATGCAGTGACTATTTATCAAAACTCCTGCTACATGGGGAGCAGTGGCCATGACTGGATTGAAAAGGCTGCAGACAAGTCTGCAAGGGATCACTGGTCTCCAGCACTATTTAAGAAAAGGCAGAAAGCAAACAGTAGAATGAGAATCACTCATTCAAACCAGGAACTCTAAGCAACTCTTACTGTATCAATCTCTAATACTAAGCTACTTAATTTGAACTGAAACTATACTTCTGCACCTGACAATGAATTTTTGAATACATTACTTTAAATATGGTGAGGCCTAAGGTAGAAGAGAAATGTACTGCAAGGCTGAAAGGTTTGTAGCAAATACCACTGAAGGCCTAAGCAGGAATGGCAGGGCTACAGGAAGCTGTCAGATACCACGCCCAGTTAGGGACAACAGGCACAAAAGAGAAGGCAGGAAAGTCAGAGTCACCATTTTTCATTGTGACATCAGAAGAAACCTTAGCTCTTGGTCAAATATAGTTTAAGTTGCTGGAGCCTAAAGTAATTTTTTGAAGCTGTTTAATTATTGAATGAATCAAATGGTGGACTTTGATCAGTTCCCAGGAGGACATACCACATTGTCAACAGTAAAAACATTCTGTGACTTCTCTAGTGTCAACAAACAAATCAAGGCTTGAATAAATGACTCCTTGCTCCAGTATTGTAGGTACTTTCTAATGTACAGTGATGTGTCCCAGAATTTAAATATACCATAAATTTTCACACCACTGAGTGTGTCCAATCAGTATTGAGAAGGATCCCTCCAGAATTTAACAGTTAAAACCCCCTTCATTCCAACTCACACAACTATCTTTCTGCTATGCTTCTGTCTGCTTACAGGCAAATGATGATTTCAAAGATTCTCAATGGATGTAACGGAAACTGCAGTGCTGCACAACATTTTAATAAACAATAACTAAATATTAATGCTCTTAGTCCAAGAATTAATAAGGCATGATCAGTAACAGCCTGAGTAGCATCCATTTCAGCATCATCTGACAAGAAAATTGGTCAGATCTTGTGATTTCTGAGAGCTGTCTCACTCAAAAGAAGTCTGCCAAGTTTCACCTCATCTTCAGAAGAGATGGGTGTTGAGACTGCACAGCCACTCCACTGGGACAGGCAACATTCACAAAGAAATTAGAAGTGAGGTTTGCCTTTCCTGCAAGCAAAATATGCCACATTTTTCTCCACAAGTCAGAAAAACTTTGAGCCCTGCAGCTCAGGTGAAATGCTTAAGAAGTACCTAGCATTGATTAGGTAGAAAGAAGGTCAATTCTGCTTCAATAGGTTTGTTACAAACCAGATACACATCTTTGTACAAGAAATGTCATTGCTGTATAGTTTAACATGTCTGATCAATATTTTGATCCCTTCAGTTTGGCTTGTGCTGGTATCTCAGGCAAAAAACCCCCAAGGCACTTTTTAGAGAGGATTGTTTTACCCTGATGTTAAAAGAACAGATACCCATTTTATAATCACAGGAAAGCCAAATGCTGCAGACAAAAGGCAATGAACATCTGCATCACTTGCAACAAACAACAACAAAAATCCCATTATCTGTGTTGATGGTTCTCCTGTGCGTAGAAGCTAAGAAGCAGTGCCCAAATGTGGGGCATTTTCCTGCTGCATGAAAAAGAAGCAAGGAATAACACTCAGCCAATAGAAACGTACTGAATGATTCATGCACCTCATCTGACCACCATCAACCTACAAATTTCTTCTGTTATAACTCACAGTATTCCTAGCTTGCAATGAATATTTCACTGTTTACTTTTCACATTTCTTCTTCTCAATCAAGTTGCCACTGTCTTCCAGGAATCCATTCAATTTTCCAGAAGCAATGCTCATCTAATTGGGTACAGCCTAGGAGCTCATGTTTCAGGATTTGCTGGAAGTTTTATCAGTGGTACAAAAAAGATTGGAAGAATTACAGGTAAAAGACTTATACCTTTAAGAAAAACAACAGTCAACCGAATCAAGCTATGAAGATATTTGACATACCAGTGTTATATCGATAATTAGCTGTTGAATAGCAATATCCAGCACAGTTTAGAAGTTTCATCTCATTGGTTTAGAAATTAAGATCTAGAAAACTTAGGAGTGAGGCAAATATGCATGGCTGTATTTCGAAGTCACAGTTCTGATCTTGGATTCACTGCCACACACCACAGCCTCTTACACAGTTCTTGTGGCAGTGCCTGCATGCCAAGAAGCTGATTTTACAAATGTGTCATGATATTACCCCCGTGTAAGCACTGAAGGACTTCAGTTCCCCAGTGCTGCTTGTTCAAACCTTATTAGTACAAAAAACCTTGATAATGGATAAGTAAAAAACCTCAGAACACATTATTCATTGTAGCAGCTATTGCATTCTTCAGCAAAAGTTATTCAGACTTGTAACAATAAGTTCCAAAAAATGACAGTGATAAAAGTTACTAGAGCTAAAAAGAAATACATGCCTTCAGGGGCACTTCCCTACTTGTAGCCTGTGTTACTAGTCTTGTCTGGTTATATCTATGCAACTATATGATTCCATAGTACCACCTGAAGGATATCAAATTTAAAAGCTTGTCCTCAAAGCTGAATGCGGCTTTAAACACAAAGTTCTCTTCCTAAATCAATTCCCGACCAAGAGCACCATGCAAAAAAGTCCAGAAAACAAAAATCAGCAAGACTCCCTAAGTGGAATATTATTTTTCTGAATACTGTAATAATCTGCCTTGAAGATTTTTCAAGTTCAAGAATTATTATAAATAAAATTTAGCAGACAAACAGCCCTTTTAAACAGTAAGTGGAGCTTTATAAAGTTTCAGGTCCCAAATGTGGGCTAAAAGTCAACCTTGCTGTGGGTCTGGTGTCTTTCAAAGGGCCCAAAACATACGACCTCTAGAGTTTGAAAGAACAAAATTACGTAAAGGTCCCTCAAGTGACACTGGCAGCAAGCACAGTTTGTCTCTGACAAACATGTCTGTCTCTGGGCCCGTGTCCTTGTGCAGGTCCCCTGTTTGTTTACTGTTTGTTACAGCGCCTGTGTTTGCTTTAGCTGCAACCACCCTCTGCAGGAAAAGCGTTCTTATTGTTTCCATCAGAAAAAGACCTTGTAAAGTACCAGTGCTGCCTGTTTTCAGACATTTACCCCAGATTTGCAGCAGCAGAACAGTCCTTCTGTAGTATATGACAATGGGATTTATTCACATTTATTGCAGGCCTTGACCCTGCTGGTCCCTTGTTTGAAGGAATGTCACCAACGGACCGTTTATCTCCAGATGATGCAAACTTTGTAGATGCAATCCATACCTTCACTAAACAGCACATGGGCCTCAGTGTTGGCATCAAGCAGCCTGTGGCTCATTTCGACTTTTATCCCAATGGAGGCACCTTCCAGCCTGGCTGTCACATCCTGCATGTGTACAACCACATTGCACAATTTGGGATCACTGGTAAGAACCAATGGCACAGAACGGGAGGCAGCAGAGCAGCTGTACTGACTCTCTCTTGGAAACTACATCACTGTGATCTTAAACAGCGTCTAAGTATTATTATTATTATAATCACCCCTTATATGCAAGGTATTCTCTTGTTTAGAGATCAGTTACCTGATTTTTACATGTCTTGAGTTCATACTGGTTTTATTGGCTCCAGTAAGGAACTGAGCTGCCTAGCACTCCTGAAAATGAGGCCACGAGCATCCTGCTGTCAAGCACCTCTGAATAATTTAATGGTATTTGTTTCAGCAGTAGGGGAGATGAGAAAGCCAGATTTGTCTAGTGTGCCATTAATTATTTCAAATCAAGTAAAACACAGGTCTGTACTACTCACCTCCTTAGTTCACCTTTTCCCAGCTCCACGTCCTTCAGAGGCACAGACTGCATTCTCTTTAGGACCTGACTGCCAGTGTTCCAGGCTAGCTTTTATTTAAAGAAGCTTATTTCCAATGTACCTAAACATAAACGTATAGAGCAGCTGATGAAACATACTGAAAAAGGTCCTGATGTGCAGTGACAACCAGAAGTGTTCATTGAAAACACCCAGAAGAGTCCTTCTCACCCAGCACATGGTATTGCAGAAGTATTTCTCAGCTATGATCACACAATGACTAAATCTGGACCTTACTTGTTAGAAGATAAATAGTGACAAATGTGAAACCAAGCATCCGCTCGAAAGCTTATCAGTGGACATATAAAATAGCCCATCATGATACATCCTGATTGCACAGAATAATTCTTGTAATTTGATGGCACTTAAAGAACAAAAAGATACTTCTCATAATAGCAGACCTAATTAATATTTTTATTGCATTTAATAAATATTTCCCTTTTTCTCCAAGTAGTAACTGCAAGAAAAATTCAATTCAACGTAAGAGTTTATCAGTCTAATAGGGACAAAATATGGTATTGCTGCCTAAGCATCCAAAATCCAACAGTGTTCAACAATTCATAATGAGACTGCTGTCTTTAACGCAGCATGATCTGAAAGACTGCCTATCAACTCAGATGGTATTTTCTATCGACCAAAACAGCCAGAACAATGAAATCAAGGTTCATATTTACAGTCTGATACAGTCAGGCTAGAGAAGGTTAAGTAGCAAATTATTCAAGTTTATTATCATGGGAGTTCAGCCATTTTATTTTTGAATGATCCTAAAAGTAAAATTGCTATGATGTATGATTTCTGAGGCAAAACCACAATGCAAAGGGTAGTAAAGGGGTGTGGGGGGGAAACAATAACATATGTTTATAGTTGGCTTCAGTACTCCTCTGCAGTTGAAATGGTAAAAAGAACCAAGGACATGTAAAATTTTGTTGTTGCATTTTTTCAGGCATCACTCAAACTGTGAAATGTGCCCATGAGAGGTCAGTTCATTTGTTCATTGACTCTCTGCTGCACAAGGACAAGCAAAGCACAGCTTACTGGTGCAACGACATCAACACTTTCAACAAAGGACTGTGCCTCAGCTGTAGGAAGAACCGGTGCAACACCCTGGGCTACAAGATCAGGGAGGAAAGGCTGCCCAAAAGCAGACGACTCTTTCTGAAAACAAGAGCACGTATGCCCTTCAAAGGTTTGTGGGAATACTTTTTACAGTGTCCAGATTGATCACAAAGTGGAAGACTGAGCCTAAGCTTCATGATTCTATTTACTCATTCATTAAAGCTTATAAAATCTGTGAGAATAATCAATTTGATGAGACAACCGAGAATCCCAGTAGGCCATCTTGAGGCCCTTTCATCAAGATCCCGGCTCTCGTATTTCTGTGGGAAAAAGCTCACTGCATGCTCGCCCCAGGCTAGCTGTGGAGCTGAGGGCTCGCAGATGCGTGGGGTCCTGATCTGCAGGATTTTCCTACAACTGGACTGTGCAGGTTTGTTGTAACATATGCAGGCATACAGCCAAGCCCAAAAAAGCAGCATAATTACTTTGGGAGGCCTGTAAAACATCCTGTTCCGAATTTGCCCAAATTTTATCTGCAATTAGACTATGAGATGACATACAAATTACTACTTTTAAAACAATGGACAGACAACAGAATAGCATGGACTTCAACAGGGCTGAACCGTAGCACTAAAATTAAGACTGGCACTCAGGCTTTAGCTCTACTACATTACTTTATCGAGTCAGTGTGGATTTTTTGGCTGTATGACCAGACAGAGGGGCCACGGCCTGAGAGGGGGCGCAGGGCCTTCCTGCCAGTCTCCATTGCACTCAGCTGCCAGAGCCCACTGCTACTGTTGAGCAGACACTCCCTTGCCAGTGGCAAGGTTTACGTACATTTTACAGTCGAACAAGCAGGACTTCGCGGGACAGTCCTCTTCCGAGGCGCTCCTGCAGGGGCTCCTGGCGCCCGGCGCTCCTCCTCACCGCCTCCTTCCCGGCTGCCATGAGGCGTGTGGGGAGCAGCGGCGCGGGCGGCCGGGCAGGGCTCGGGCAGGGCTCGGGCGCGGGCCGCAGGCCACACACACGGAGGAGGTTCCCCTCAGGCTGAGGCGCTGCCTGTCCCCGGCACAGCCCCGGCACAGCCTCCCTCCTGCCCCTCGCCCTGGGCTCTGAGGTTGGGGAGCGCTTCGAATGCTGACAGTGCATCCCGACATGAACACTGGAGGGATGAGGAGAAACGCTTTAAAAGGCTGCTTGCATTACACGGTTTGTCTCCCCACAGTGCCCGGTTACTCAGCTGCATTATCATAGATTAAAAAAAAAAAAACAAACCAAAACCCAACAAAAATTCAGGTACTTTTAAAATAATTTTGGAAGTCTTCCACTAGCACAGCTGTGAAATGTTCAGTGATGACTCCAGAGGGATCTGCACAGCCCTGACTGATACTCAGAGCAGCTGAACCTGCTGAATCTCTTCTTAATACTGTTTAAAATGGCTCAGGAAGATACTTGAAGTAGATTTAAAAACTCCAGAGGCTGTGTCTAGTTCCTGATGTTATCTTGCTCCAGTACAGTCAGGGTGAGGTCCTTGTCAGAATCAGGGAATGACAGGATGCATTGCCTGCTGCTCCCACTCCTGGGCACAGAGATGTGATCCCTGTGTTGCATCCTTTCTGGACACGGAGCTACTTTCAGTTTGGGGTAAAATATCTGTGTCCTGTTGCTTTTGATTTCAATTAACATGTTGCATTTTTATGCTTAGAACTGGTTTTGCATAAAAAACCATCCTTGGCACATATGTGGATAGAAGTAGCCCAGACAATGATCTCCTTTCACAAAAGTTCCCAAACAAAGAGGCAACTGTGGGAAGGTGCTTTCAAAGTCATCTTTGTAATGTTTTTTAAAAAAGTGTTTGAAGATCACATGAGAAGCACAAACAGAAGAAATTTGAGAAACCCAACATTACACTTCACAATTCTCTGTGTCTTCACAGAATCTAAGGTTTCATTTTCAACTTAATGACATTATATTCTGGAGCATACATTAATCCAGCTCAAACAAAATCCCCAGTTCTTACAAAGAAGTTAATATTTATAATAAAGCTGTGACAGGACCCTGAGTTTTTATATGATTTTGCCTTGAAGTGAGCACCATAAGCACAGCAAAAGCTTAGACTGTGTCTGATCATATACTGAACCATCAGTTTTTACATAAAAGAAAACCCAGAGAAAGACAGATTAGTAATAAAACTGATCAGTAAACAACCCTCTCTGCCTTTGTCCTCATCAGGTTTGCGGCATAGAAACAGCCATTTTGTTTTCTACTGAGTGACACGTTTTCAAAAGAAAATACATTGTTCACTAACATACAACAACTATAAACCAACAAAAAGATACAGTTTTTCCAGCAAATATCTTCCACTGTGAACACTATGAGCTGCGCAAAAAAAAAAAAAAAAAAAAAAAAAAAACTTCTCTTTGCAAAAAAATAAAAAAAAAAATCTATCTGTGCATATACATAAAAACATGATCCCATTAGCAGTATAGGGAGCCATTCTCAGATGTAGTGAAGAATGAAGTGGGTAAAGAGGCTCTACTCAAAAACTAGTGTGCAGTAATGTTCCTTCACACCTACATCTATCAGTTTTGTCTAGAAGGTGGCTGGAAGAATGACCAGATAGAAGAGTTTTGGACATTCAAATGTAGTTGACAGTATCTGTATGCACATGCTCTAAATGTATGTTGTTGGGTTTTTGTTTTTTTTTCATAATTTACAAAATATCAAACTGATGACTTCTTAGGCATTTTTCATGCTGACAGTACTCAGTTCAGACTTTCCTAAACAGTGTTGTTCTAGAAACTCACCAGAACTTGAAGCATTAATGACATTGTTAACAGATGTGTGTTAAGCACAAGGTATCATTATGCAGTCAAGGAAAGTTTGTGAGTCAACTGTTTTGCAGGGCAATTTTCCAGTTGATCAAAGAAACAGCCTGACCACGTTGCATAAGGTCTTTGATCTGTATCATACATCTCTAGTCATGCCCAGTCACAAGGATTTGTCTGGTCACTTGATAGAGGTCTTGCCAGAAATTCTGACAATTAAACTTCAGAAAAGCTGAAATACTTCCCATGGAAGAATGTTTTATCCCAAAGAGAAACTCAACACTGATTACCTTTCTCTTCATCCTTTAAATAAAGGAGCAGGGCCTCACACAGACTACACAGCACAAAAAGAACCAGAAAAAATGATAATATTTTAATTTCAACAAATTAGTTTGAAAACTAAAATGGAATAACCATCAACTTTCTGCTCTGAAAGGCAAAATTATTTTGCCTAAGAATTCTGTTGATTCATTGACCATTCATTTTGTCACTTCTTGCAAATTCTTCCTTTCTACAGTGTATCATTATCAGTTCAAGATCCACATCATCAATGAAATCCAAGGCAAGCCGATAGACCCAACTTTTACCATGTCTCTGGCAGGGACTAAAGAGGACGCTAAAAACCTGCACATTCCACTGTGAGTATTGTATCACATCATTGTGCATGTGACTAAAGATGCCAATCTGTAATACCATATCACATTGATAATCATGCTATGAGTGAAATGATTTAGTATAGCTAAGTGAACATGAACTGGAAATTGTCCTCTCTTCAGTCATACTCCCTGAAAGTCCCAAGTTCTTACAATGATCATACCGTTTGTGCGGAAAAAAATCATTATAAAACAAACAGTAAATTTGGAAATTTTTCTGTCCACTTACTTTGGTCCATCCCATGGCTAAGACAGGGAGGTGTCATCAATTAAAACACAAATTAAAAAATCAGCTGTAACTGAGATAAAGAATTTTGGGTATTTATCATGATGGACACTAACTGTATTAACGAAAGCAAAGGCAAGTGTGGGTCAGCATTTGCTCTAGCAGGAAAAAGTCATAACATAGATGCTATTATGGGACACCTCTTCTTTTGCTGTCAGAAACTACCACTGCTTCATCAGCTGTTCAAGCTTCTCCCACTTTTGCTTTTTTCCTAGCATATTGTCATATGTCACCTCTTTTTTGCACCTGGAGAAAGAACATTCTTGAGACATTAATGTTTTGTCCTGGAGAAGGAAACATCTCTGGTTTTAAGGAGAAAAAGTCCTATTTTTTTCACTTTAATTCATAATAATTAAGACAGCATTATTCTTATCTTGCTTTCTGTAGAGTTGAAGGTATTACTGGGAATAAAACCTACTCCTTTCTCATCACCCTGGACACTGATATCGGTGACCTAATAATGATCAAGTTCAAATGGGAAGGAACTCCAGTTTGGGAAAATATCTGGGATACATTTCAAACCATAATATCATGGACAAAAGGCACCCGTCGACCAGGACTTATAGTGAAGGCAATAAGAGTGAAAGCAGGGGAAACACAGCAAAAGTAAGTGTCATGAGAACACTCAATGCATACAGGTTATTCCAGTTCAAATACAAGCATCCGAGTCCCAGCAGTCACATCAATACATTTCAATGAAACAAGATACTATGCAAGATAAACATTGAGTCCAGCATTATCATGAAATATTCAGATCCCTACTTACAAAAAATATGCCAAATCTTAATTATTTGACTTTCAATACCTACTTTCTAGAGAAACTCAGCATCGCCATTCTTGAAAATACTCATTAGAAGATCATGTGCTGTACTACACAGTCCTCTGGTTCTTTGTGGTGTTCTTTCCCCTGTTTATTGCTTTGAAACTGGATCATCAAGTCTGAGCAGCCTTGTTCTCTACATACAGCAATGCTAACACCACATTTGAAACTGCCTACTCATACAGAGACATTTCAGCCAGAAGACAGAATAAAAAAACTTATAATGATTCCCACTGCTTTAATCCTTTGAGAAATTTTAACTGAGAAGTTTAATTAAGGTTAATGAGAAAAGCATGCCTTACCTTGTAACTGAGGCTCAGTCTTAGAAGGCAATTTTTCCTTGGTACATTCCCTTTCTTACCACCATAACTAGTGCACACTTCCTGTGGAACAACTTATTGGCAGAGCTGCATCTCCTTAATATTGACACAAAAACCAAATTAGACAATTTAAAGAGACATTTCATAAGACAATCTGTGTCTGCTGAGGGGCAGAGGAAGGATCATATTCTCTTAGGTTTAATCCTCCTGAAAATGTATTTTGGAGGTATTCTCCTAACCTGGTGCTTGGCATGTGCTCCTGCCTTTAAAATAACATGAGTTTCTGTAATATCTCCTGCTATTTTAAAAGCCATGATCCGAAATCAGTACTGACCTAGCCAGCAAAGAAAATTAAAGCAAAGCATACATTGCAAACTAGGGAGCTCTGTTTAGGTACGGGTTCCTGTACCTTGAGAAGAAAAGGTATAAAGGTGAGAAGTCATTTTCCTAACCAGGAAGCTCTTGTTCAATGCAGCTGTGCCAGTAACCTGGCACAAGCCAATTACTGCTGATGTACTACTTTCCTTACCTAGGAAATGATTAAGTGAGGGGGGTACTTATTATACTGACAAAGAATTATGCTGGTATCTTCAGGTACCTAATGCTCCTTAGAAGTTTTTTTTTGCTGCAAGTGGAAGCAGTTTGTGCCAAGCTTTTAGTGGACACTGATTATGTGCTGGGTTTTGTTCTTTGCAATCTGAGCAGTGACGTTCAGTTACCACTGAAATAATGCATTAATGTTATGGGGGGGAATGGAAGATTATTAGGTGGTTCTAAAATGAGAAACAAAGGACACTCAAGAAGAAGCATTTTCTTCAAAGAAAAAAGGTCTGTAGATTTCTGCCTTCCTCAGAAGACCAAATCATGTGTTGCAGAATTAGCAATTTTGGAAATTCAATAATTAAAAAAGGTAGTAAACACAAAATATATTTTGACTTATCTTTGAACAATTGACAATATTTTATCTCCAGGCATTTCTGCCTCTTGATGTTTATGATCTTTGTACACATGATGAAAGTTCCTTTGTTGGATTATCTAATGGCGAACACTTGAGATGTAACAGCATAAACTTAAAAAGCAGTTAACAAACAGACCATTATGAGCAATAAAATACCAGATTCCAACATATTTGGTTTCAAATATCTCTGTAGCATATGTAGTTGCTGATGTTAGCATCCTACACAGCTGATTTTTAGCAACCTCCCAGCTAAATACCAGTAATCCAGCAGCCCAAATAGTGCAGCCATGGTGGTAATAGAGTTGAAACAATGCCAATACCCCACTGACAATAAAGCCCAAGTGACTGTGAGGGTGTGCTGTGGAGAGCATGCACAGTGACACACCAGGGAGACAGAGGCTCAACGTACTCAGTACCCAGGAGCTGCCTGCTCCTCTTCTCCTCTGTACCTATGGTCTGGCAGGCAGAGACATCTCTCTCCTCACAAGCCTATAAAAACAGTAAGATACCTTCCTGTAAAAGACAGGAGAAAGAACTGGCTGAAGAAGGGGAGATGCTAACTACCATTATGCTTTCTAACCAACATTATGCTCACATGCTGTCTTTTCTTTCCAGAAACACATTTTGCCCTCAAAACATTGACAACATTCACCTTCATCCATCCCAAGAGAAGACATTTGTGAGGTGTGAAGATCGCTTCCAGAAGCAAAACAGAAAATGAGCAAGAACGCAGAAAGACAACTCCTCGCCAAAATATTCAAAATATGATACATCTAGTAAAATATTTTAAAAATTCACAGCTACATCAACTATCCATCTAAGTTTCAGAGATGGTGAAAAAATACATTGAGGTATTTAGTTTCTGTGATCCAACAGTAAGCTGAAATATGCACTTTGTTCATCTAGGAGCATACTCTGAAAATTATCAATGAGCAGCTTCATCAAGGCAACTGTCAATTTTCAGCTGTTAAAGTCTGAAAAAAACATCTGCTCACCAGAAATAAAAATATTATTTGACAAAATCATTGCCACAGGCCTTTGAAAAACTTAATTATATTGGATTTAAGGGAAGAAAAGAAACTTCATTTCCCAGTAAATACTTCTAAACACTAATAGCTACTACTATCAGTTAAAACTTTCCTAAATTATTTCCTAATGAATGGGGAGTTAAATAGTTCATAAAAGAAAATACTACCAAATAGATATAAAAATAAAAAATGCTTGAGCCATAATAACCATATGAAAACCCCAATAATAGTATCATCTAAAAATTCTGTAATAAACTTTGTTCTCTTTGAAAATGCTTTGCTATTTAACTATTTTAGTTAAAAAATAGATTTAAATTACTAGCAATTTAATGATTTGAATGATGATTAGTATATTACACAAAATTCTAGCACAACTACGTTCAGGTAATTTTTTTAAATTGCATTTAAATCATATTTATCTGTTCAGGTAAGGTCTGAGATTTTTAGATTCTAAACCTCTGTATATCAGATTTTGGCATGACTTGAAACTACCAGAATAAATGAAAATGGTGAAATCTTCAAACAGCTTCAGAGCGTAAAAACAAACTTTATGAGGTGAAACATACACAATTCCATTGTTTTCTATGTCAGAATATAAACAACAAAAAGAAACATTATTGTCTCAGATTGTTTTTATTCTATGGTTTGTGCATACTGAAACAGAAATCAATATATATGTATTCATTTGTCACTTTAATGCTAAGGACAAGATTCATTAAAAATTAAGTGTCTTGAACTCTGAATTTTGAATGTAATTTGTGTTAAGTATTCTCTAAGTGGTAAAAAAATGTGCAAGAAAGCGCTAAGACCTGGAGCAAAGCATATTTTTTCATAGCAAGATATTGCAGGGAATTTTGAATCAAAATATCTGGATGTTATCAGGAATAAAATGGGAATTATTTAGACAGCCCAGCAAATGAGCAAGTTGAGCATATCCTGGAAGCAGTGAACAGTGATCAGATGTTGAATGCAGGCATCTCTGCCAACCATTCAGAATATTAACTTCTAACTTTCACAACCTGTTTTCAAACAACCTTTAAACAAACAGGAATAGTCAATACAGAATCAGAAAGGCTCACAAACTACAATGGGAACTGAAGCATACTTAGATCTCAAATGAGAATTGTTATCCTTCCTGAAGTGTACATTCCAGAAGCTGTTCCAATAATTTAAAATGGCTCCTAGGAGTAGCATCTTGATTAGATATATTTATATTTATATATTTAAATACAAATTCCATGCAAAAGAATCCTTAGTTCCTCACTGAAAACAAAGGTTTGTGCTCTGATAGATTTTGTTCAATGAAGCAAACTGTTTTTTTAAACACAAAAGTATTTCTACTTTCAGTGTCAAAAATTACAATTTAAATGATTAATTTCATGCTTCAGGTTGCTATCCCCAAATACTTAAATTTTGTGACATTATTATTTTATGAGAGCTCTGTAATATGTTCTGTATTTGTGTAAGAATCAATTGCTTAAAGACAATAGCTGAGTCAAATCAGGAGCATACACAGAAGGAAATTTCAGCCAAAAGTATCTGAGAGAGTTAGGTAAGCACCAAGGACTTTTGTTTGGTTGGTTTTTTTACATTTGTAGTAGCTATAGTCCACTGGAGAGACTCAATTGCTAGAGAAGACCCGGTGACAACATTTTTAGGGGCATGAAGTTACAATGGACCATGTCCTGCAGAATGACAGGCAAGGAACAAATGACAGTGTGGCCATTTTAGTTCTCCAAAGCACAATGAAAAATGAGAGTAAACAGAGAGTGTGGCTAACTCAAAATTAGGCATCTCTCTGGATTGTTTCTAGAACTCAGTCATTGCTTCTGCAAAAAGCTGAAGACCTGCCACTTACTTCTGTTTCAGGGTTTTCTTTTTTTATAAAATACTTGTCTATTTAGAGAATAATTTAACTACTGTCACTGAAATTGCATTTACATCAGTTATCACCAACTTTCTAAGCTATGAATTTTGTAAGCTTCCTGAACCAAATCCTACCCCTACTCCTCAAAAAAAGCTTTTTTTAGAAGATACTGAAGGATGACAAAGCAAGAGACAAAGGCTAAAAAGAATTGGCCTGTACTTCTCCTCCAGTACAGAAACTACACTCTTCAAAATATTTCAGACATCAAAATTGGCATTTCTTGCAAATTACTATTACTTACTTGGTAAGAAGGCTGATAAAGGGATCTAAACTTCAGGAGAAACAGGCATTACTTCAAGAAAAGCAGGTGGAAGAAGGATCAGAGTGTGGATCTACAGTGTGCTGAAACCCAAGAAATGGGGATACTGCAATTTGATGACTTTTTCTGTTTTTTGTGAAAAAACATTCTCCAGTTCAACTGAGAGAAGCTGGTATATCCTCAGATAAGGCAAATTGAAAGCTTTTAAAAAGTAGGAAAATTAAAAGAACATTCAGTAATTGAACTCTTGCAGATATGAAGATACTTCTTCTGATGCCATTTTTCATGAATCATATATCCAAACAAGTTCTGTCCCTCTGGTTTCACAGCCATTACACTAATTTCTGATTTAAAAGTGGAATACAGGCCAAGCTGCAATATATTCAGTCTCACCATGCCTGAACATAAAACTGAAGTCATACCTACAATTCCAAGTGCCTACAGTGGTGCCTTACTTGGTGCTCACTGGAATTTCTCCTGTCTCACTCCATACAGCTGACTTGAGACCTTGGAAGCCACCAGGTGCCTACTCCTGTCAGAGCACGCACAGCTCAGAATGACAGAATGGCTGCTGTCCTTTTCATCATCTCTCTGTAATAATGAACCTCCAATATTCAGAAATAAAAACCTCTTCCTTCCTGTGTTTTTCCTGAAAGAAATATTGGAACAGTAATTAAAACTTGAATTACATCAATGACTTACAGTCTATATGGTATAAAGTTTCATTGCTTAAGAGGACTTTGATGCCCTTGCATGCTCACACCATTCTGACTATGCTATATGTGCTTCTGCACCAGAGGTGAATTTAATAACTAAAACATTAAAAAATGCAAGATGAATAACTGAATAGGTACAAATAATGATTATTATGTCAAATATTAGCTAGAAAAATTATGTACTGATTCGTTTCACCTATATTTTAAAGTACACACAAAACTTGTATTTGAGCTGCTTAGGCATTATTTCCACCCCTCTGGTCTGTGTTCCTACACAGAGATTTAAACACAATCACCACCACCTCTATTTGGCACCTATGATGAGGATTTGCAGAAGGGCTCTGCTCCAAGGGATTTTCTTTTAATGCCCTTTGCACAGACAGTGCTATTTAGCTACAGGGAGAAGCACTTCTATAAAAAGTCATGAGGGGTGGTGGGGGAGGCATTGTGAGGAAGGAACTCTGCGTATGCTTTGATAACATCAAAGTCCACCCCGCTCACTTCGGGAAACAGATGTCTGAGCAGGCCACTCTCAACAAACAGCCCTAAGAATGGAAGACTCACTGGCAGGACCTGGCTTTTAAAACCAGTCTTACCACTTAAATCAACCATGCAACACACACAAAAACCCAGAGACCCAGCTTAGCAGTTTTAAAACGCCTCGCAAAAAGCGCGTTTGCTCTTTCTGTAAGTCTTGTGTATTCAGAGTATTGCATATTAATTCCAGTATTCCTCTCCAAATATATTTCCAAAGGTATCAATCACTAACTATGGTGCCAGGCTTGAACATCCCACCAGCAACTAGTTTTCATTTTGAAGGTAAGAAAAGTTTTATTCCTGTGATCATATAAGTAATTTAAAATTAATTTCATGGCTTTCCCTAAACAGGTTACACAAACACATTTATTCTTACATAACCATATGACATTAGAATGGAGAGGGGCACTTTCAGAGAGACAGTACAATTACATTTTGGCATGACGATAAAAGCCAAAAATTAAGCAAAGTGGAATCTGTGTATTCCTCTGCTCTCAGGGTTCAACAAGTAAATGGATCTTCAGAAGATGATTTCATCAAGTCTATTTATTAATGCATTTCAAGTTTCAAAAAACCTTACATATCTTTGCACAATACTTTATTTTTTGCATTTTTTAGTAAAAATTTCCAAAGTGAACAAAAAAGAGACTGTATAAAACACAGTGGACATGAAATCGACAGTAGTATTTCTGTTTCATTGTCTTGACCTTTCTTTCGGCTTTACCACATCTTGACTTGCAGTGGAGAGTTCAGTGCACATTTCTGTTTTCAAAAAACATTTAACTTAGACTCAAAATAAAATAGGGCAGCATTTGTCTGCCAAAATCCTACCACAGGATAACATTACAGGCAAAAAATTTACATGTTCCAAAGTCTACCACACTCAAGAAGTTACTAAGAACCCTTGCTGAATAAAAGTCACCATTTTAGAAATGCAAACCCACTTCCAATCTTTGCACAGTCTTAAAACAAATGTATTTAAAATGACTTAAAAGCAACTACATACACTTCTAACTAGTTAAGATCATTTAGAATTATTTATATAGTCTATTGGACTTGGGGTTTCATGTACAAAATTTGTCTCTAAACCATGTACAAAAAGCTGTATTTTGAAAAAGTTACCACATACTGTACAAGTTTACAAGGAAGAGATCCCATTATATTCTGTAGCATTTTTGGCCTTGCTGGCTTGCGTCACATTATGAGAATGATTGTGTAAACCTTATACTCTTAAAAAACAAAACAAAACCAAAAAAAAAAACCAAACAAAGGAAGCCTGTCCAACCCTTAGTAAATTTTCTCCTAAGCAAAGCCAGGAAAATTATAGCCATTTGCATCTCTAATTAGCTTGGTGCTTTTGGAAAACAAGCAATAAATACATCACAAGCTTAAACATTTTGTAATGCCCCCTTTCATCTCCTGCATAGCAGTAAGCACCTTAAGACATCTTTTATTTCATCTTCAAAAATGCCAATTATTTACATTCGTAATAAAAACTCTGGAATGGGACATTGTGCTGTTGAACTTCACTACTGGTATAAATGTGGGAAAATTGGTAGTCCTAACTACAGTTAGGCTACTCTGCCGCAGTAGCCAGGCAAATCACTCTACTTTAGTGGTTATCAATCAACAGTATCATGCTGAAAAGTTATCCAAACACTTGATAAATTAAAAAAGAAAATAAAAAACTACAGCTTTTCTTTCTTTCCACATCCCTTAGAACATGAACTTGATTACCAAACTGTAAGAACATCTGAACAGCCCAAATAAAATGGTTGCAATTTTTAAAACAAGTTGAATAACAGGCAGAATTTTCTAATAAAGTATGGAAATATTTGATCTAACTATTCATTATTTCACTGAATAATTAGACAAATTAAAAATATTTATGCTGAGCTACAAGGAAGACACTTACATAGAACATTTTTGAAACATTCTGACATTTGCAAAGTTTGCAGAACACCTGTTAAATCTAAGACCATCCAGTCTTGTATGCTGTGTCTTAGCAGCTGTTGGATAAAGATGAAATGAGTGCTTGAAACAACTTTGATAATGATAAAAAAAGTGTGATTGGATTCAAAATTGCTGTGTAAAGCATCACAGGACTCTTGACCACTATACACCATCATCCTCTGTTATCCTGAGTATGTCAATTAAACAGTAATTTCTTCATTAATAGCGGAAAAGTTTTATAATACAAAGAAACATCCATATTGCAATTCTCTTGTTTACAATTGCACACAAGTACGGGTGTACGTTAGAAATACATGTCTGCATATAACAATGTATATACATTGACAAGTAATGTCTCCAATGCTGAGGTGGTCTAGCTTCCTAGCCTTGTCTGGCAGTTGAAAAATATATATTTTTCTCAGTTCTTGAGTCAAAGTTTTACTACAGCCATATTTGCCTGCAAGTGAAGAAAATGCAGCAATGAAGAGCACAGAAGGGGGAAAGAATCATGATATGCTAGGACTTTGTGCCACTAAATTAAAAATATTCAAGAAAAACACTTTTCTTCTTTTTGAGCAGGAGGATTCTCTCATTAAAAATTAACCACTTCCACTTGTTTTGAGGGCATATCATGCTTTTGTTTTTTCTCTTCAATTTTTGAGAGTTAGACTGGGGACAATGACTTAGTAGGTTTTCTTTGGAGTGAGTTTTCCCATTGTAGGCACTAGGAAGAACCAAGGCAAAAGCTGCAGTCAGCGTCTCATATGTCCCATCTGATAACTCTCTCGGGGCCTTTGCCGCTGTGGGGGCTGAGTGGTTTGTGGTGGTCTCCTCCTTTTTAAAGTGCCTGTTTCAAAGAAAAGCAGCCATTATTAAAATAAATTGTAAAAGCTCAAGTTATTTCCAGAAGTGGTGCCATGGCCATGTAAATTAAATACAACTATTTTTCTGGAAGGCTTCAGATTTAGACCTGCAAAGTTTTAAGCAGATGAGTAACTGCGTGGAGGACATACAGAATACATTTCAGTATCTCAACAGTAGTTCCTTGAACAGGCCAATTCTTACAAAAAGTAGCATGGAATAGGAAATAAAAGGAACTCTGACACTGGAAGAAGTTTGCAAAGCTTTCTTTTGATATGCATATTATGCAATAAGAAAATAAGGCAAGAATTAAGTTTTCATTAATTGTTTCAGTGGCATCAAATCCATTTGTAGTTTCACAGTGCCAGACTAAGAACTGTAGGTTGAGACACCTGAAATTTCTCTTTAGAACAAAACAGCTGAGGAGAAAACATTTCTCTATAATTAGCTGGAGTACTCACCTGGAAGTGGTTTATGAGGAGGCAACTTTGGATTACTGCTTGGAGTATGAACACTGCATATCTTAATGAAGCCAGCCATTAGCATGATTAATGCAATTCCCATAAGCAACACTGCCCACCAATAAGCCTAAAAAACAAAACCACAACAACAACAAAAAGATTTTGTGGGGGCTGGCACACATGCACAAGAGACAGAGGACACTGAATATGACTTTTCACTGTGTTTTAGAAGTCATCAAAAAGCTTTTCTGAAACATCACCGAGAATATGCGACCGTAACAGTTTAAAGAAATGTCCCCAAACTTCTTCCGCAGAAAAGCCCCAATACTTCCATTATAGTATCAGAAGAGTACTTCATGGAAGATACACTCCAACAGAGCTGGCCAAGCCTAAAACAATCTACAGCTTACATAAAACTGCCTACGCAACTCTCCAAAGGTGTTTCACTCTAGCTCTTCCTTCCAGTATATTATTATTAAAGTGTCACCTAGCACAATAAAAATGATGAATGCTAAAGATCTAAATATTTAGTTCTTTACAAGAAGTCAGAGCATTCAAATATGAAGAGTTAAAACGTGAAAGAACAGTGAACTAAAAAGGTGAATCAATAGAGGTAATAATAGATACTATTTATTTGTCTGTTATTTGTTTGTTTCCATTCCCTTCAATCTAGCAAACTTATTTGTTGCACACAGGGTGCTTACAGAAAAACTAGGAAAACAAGGGCTAATTGTATTTTGAAGAACGCTGAAGCACTCTGCATATAGAGCAACACTTATCAACAGTGAATCTTGATTACCAAGAACATTTCATATTAGATTTGTAATATAAAAATATACTTACCACAATCCATTCTGCAATATTTTCATATAGTTCTGGATTAAAAATTGCTTTCTTTAATCTAGCTAGAGGGCCATCAGCATCTACTAGCCGACACCTCATAAACACATCACAGTAGCCTTTGAAATCATTACAGGGAGATCCAGGTTGCAAAGTAATGGTTTCAAGATGAAAGTATTCCTGCCATCGGCTCGAGCCTGTGCTTGCACAAGTTGCTGGGTCCACTGAAAAGTGAATACAAATTAATCAAATCATTATTGTATTAAAACATCTGTGTATGAATATCCACGCTAGTATTCAATTGTTCAAAATGCTTTTCTATTAATCTGTAAAAATGCAAAATATATTGTTTATTTCCTACAAAATACAATGCAATGTCTGTCTGAAACTACGTATGAACAAAATGCTCTTAAGCTAGCAAAAACTCAAGTACAAACACCATGAGCAGATTCCTCAGACCCCTCCTACTCTGTTTACACTTCTGATTCAGACAAATCTTACTTTTTCTCATGCAGCAGACATGGCACAGTTCTCTATCATCCTTGCCATCCGAACTAGCACATGTACACTCCTCCAAGCCGTGCTTCTCACAGATAGAGCCAGCACATTGCTGTGGGAGACAAAAGCACAACAACACAAAAATCAATTTCACTTTTAAGCACACTGACATTAGGAAAGACATTAAAAATTAATATCTGAGAGCATAACTGTAGGTCTACAGATGCTTATCAATAAAAGCAATTACTTCAATTTTTTTCCAAAGCTTATAAACAAAAAAATATTATAGTTATTCAGCTTCAATTTTTGGCATATTTTCTAATTTTTTAAAAGGTGATTTACCCTATTTTTTAACACGGTATCTTCTTTTATAGCCTCAGGGTACCCTGCAAACACTCACAGTACTACAACTCACACTGAAACATGACTACTCAAAATCATGGTTAGAAAAATAAATCAAACACATGTATTCACAAATATTTCTCTTGGAAAATAATAAAAAAGTTAATGGCAGAAAAGACTGTGTATTTAATTTCACTGTGTGAGGATTCTTCAAACTCAAAGTTCAGTGTATTTATAATCTTGTTTCAAAATCAGTAACTATACAAAGACAATTCCTCTATCTTTAAGATGGCTATAAATTATCTGAAAAATATTACAAGCAGTGTTTGATTAAAAACCTGGACTGTGGAAAATAGACTTACAGCAACACAAGTTACAGGTCTTTTAAGAGGATGATTTTTGTGTGTTTGCTTCCAAGTAAACACAGATCAATTTATAAGAGACTTCCCATCAATATTTCATAGCAACTGCCATGTTCTCTTTAACCCAGGAAACGAATGGCAGTTCAGAATAATTCTAATTCCATGCTTGCATATCAGTGCTGTATGTACGTGTTTGGAGGAACTGTGTATTGCCAATAAACCAAATTCAACCTGTATTGACAGTATATCCAGTTTACTAAGGCAACACAATTATTGACCAAGACTGAAAAAAAATGAAAAGGTGGAACTAAAAAATAAAACACTTTCATAATCCTGATTTTTCTACAAAAAACTTTAAATGTAATATTCTCAGACAGTATAGCTACCTTGGGATTCATTACCTACTTCTTAATCCTTGGTGTACTTTCACTGTTATTTTGACTGACACCAATAAATCAAACATCTATACTGAAAAACAGACTGAGCTTGCACTCCTCTGCAGTAAGTATAGAAACCGTATCAATTCACAATAGAGTGCCCTGCAATAAACAACATCAGCAGATACATAAGACTGTAAAAACCATACCCCCTTTATGCAAACTTGGGTGTTCCTGTTGCACACTGTGAAGTTTTCTTTGGGTTCAGATACTGGACAGAGAGCACTGACACCATTACACATTCCTTCCTTAGCACAGTCGGAATCATTCCGACACTTATCTGTCCTCGATTTGAAATCACACTGGGCAGTGCAACACGGGCCTTGGCTGGGGCTGGAAAGAAACACAAATTGTGGATGCCAAGAAAAAGCATGAACCATTCCAAATGAGCTAATCACCCTGAAACCTACTCAACCACTCAAAAAATTTCTGATTTGTGCTAATCAAAGTGTGACTTGAAAATAATTTTTCCCATAGCAAAATTATGTTTATGAACTTCTCACTCATTGTATAAAGCATTTTAAACAAAATCAATATTTTCATTAAAATGCAAGTAAGCAGATTCAGATTCTGAAATACCCATTAAAGTTCCCACTAAATGCCCAAAATTAAAGTGTAGTGTAACACACATGCATAATACCTGCAGTTTTTGCCCGGTTTTAACTTGCATTTTTTATCTTCAGGTTGGTTTGCATCATAACAGCATTCATCTTTACACTGGTCACTGTATCCACAATCACACTGTTCTCCTTGCTCAACCAGTCCATTACCACAGATGGGCTGCCCAGACTCTGAAAAATGCCAGTATATTCATGTACAAAGCAGTACAAAGAATATGCAAATACTTATAAACATTAACAAGCATGCAGCTAATCACAACTCGAAGAGCCTGGTCAAGCTGGACTTTAGACTACAGCTCAAGTCAACTTGCATTACTGCTTGCCACCCAGCTTAGTCATTCCCACAGTTCATAGAATTTTAAGCCTCTGAGTAAAAGGCTTTGGCTGATAAGAGTGGGAGTGTAAGAACAAGCTTTTTGCTCAGTCCCCAAGGGAGCTGCATCCTTTCCTGCACTCCTTTAACCATCAGAGGACATCAAGGCAAAGGCTGATGGTACGGAGGTGAACTACTCCAAAATCCAAACCTACTGAGTAGATCTGCACACCTACGTGAGCACAAACTCACAAAATTTGTGAGAGCTCACACATCAGACTCCAGAAAGAAAAATTAATGCAAAATTCTTTTTAATGTCTAAATAGGATGCCCTGCAGTTTAATATGTGCTCCTTACCTCTAGTCCTTTCACAATGAGCATGACTGAAAACAGTCTGACCCTGTTTGTTTACTCCCTGCCACCAGGCATTTACAAAGACAGAGAAGAGCCTCCCCCAGCCTTCTCTGCTCCAGACTAAACAGGCTCTCTTGGACTCTCCTCATATGTCAGATGCTCCAATCCCTTCCTAATCCTTGTGGCCCTTTGCTGGGCTCACTCCAGTATGTCCCGCTGTTTCTGTGCTGAGCAGCCCAGAACCTGACATAGTACTGGAGGTCTCAAATTCAATTCTTCACTTGCAGAGTCTTTCAGTAAATAAAAAAAAAAATAAGGTAGATAAAAATAAATAAAATAAAATTTTAATTAAGCATTACAGTAATATCTTAGCCATTCTGCTTTCAGGAGGATTAAATACATACCAACAAAACAATTATTCCTCTTTTTCTCAAGAACTTGGCTGATATTTCGAATGCTACAGATAGAGAACTTGTTGTTGTTTAGTTTGTCCCCTGATGTAGCTCTTGCATACATGATATAATTGCCATTTTCCTTCTGTCCCAAGTTCTTGGACTCCCCAGGAGTGCACTCCATTCCAGAATCATGCTGCAAAACAAATATTTTACATCTCAATCATGGCAGGTGAAAAAGTAACCTGGATTTGGTAGCCTTAACACAGAATAAAAAAAATAAAAATAAACCACCATCTTACGCTCTCAGGTTCCTTTCAATACCAAAACTATATGTAAACCCAAGGTTTGATTTTAGTTTCTCTTTGTTCTGTTGTTGTTTTTTTTCCCCTCCAAGACAACAGTAGCAAGTATCTAATTTCTTAAGTTTCATCTTATTTGTATTCTTGGTAATGTACCCCCAAGTGCATGTCCCAGAATGAACACTGACTTGGAAAAGCTGCCATCTCCTAAAAAGAGTGGCTTTATGATCACAAAAGGGTAATCAGCATTCTACAGAATAAAAGCAGGAGGAGTTAACAGAAACAACAGTCCATTCTTCTTGTTTGCTTTGAGGGAGGTACAAGGAGAACTTCAAAACAGAGCAGGAGTCTGTCAGCCAGGGACTACATCTACAATATCCAGCGCGAGGAACGAAATGCATTATACGGTGGCAAAACAAAAAGCCTCATGCTTTCAAGCTTGCCACAAACAAGTTGCATCCTTAAATGACTGTGAAACAGTTCTGCTCAAAAACATTCTTCCTGGTATCCTAATTCCCTCCACTATTTTCTTAGATAAACTTGTAAGTACAAATAATCTAACATAAACATGAGCCACTTGTTGAATAAAGTGTCATCTTAATCAATTTTGCAGTTCTTCTTCCTCTTCTCCAGGATAAAGTACAATACATTTAACAAGATGCATGTCACCCTACTCTTCATAAAGACAGGGAAGTATTTAGGGAACAATAATAAAGTACCTTTGTAAGGGATTGAACTAATATAAATAAACAATTCACAAAATGCACTGTTGCACCAGTGTTGTCAAATACTCATAAAAGGGCTCAGCTGCCATCCATTTTGTTTGTATACAATGTATGTGCACATATGCTCATGGAGTCAGGATTCTGCTTTCCTTGTTTATAAGAAGTAAAACTTCCATTTGTAAATCACGCCCTTTGAAATGGCTCAGAGTGCGGTAACAGATCACCAGTAATACTTACAGGGGAACCAAAGTTATGCCCAACCTCATGTGCAAAAGTAATGTGAGAAACCTTGGGGGGCACATGAGAGCCATAGTTCTGGACAGTGATGATCCCAGTGTTCAGAGACTTCTTCTTACCATCCGAATACAATTTGCTTTTTTCACATATCCCACCAGAGCTTCCTGCATTCAGACAAAAGTACAACAGTCACACATTTAGGGAAAGAAGTCTTACTTGTCTACTGACATCCAGAGCAACAAACAGGTTGCCTCTGCAGGTTTACAGACTAAGAGTTCTTCTCTATAATCAATATCAACGCAACCTTGAAAGTAGATTAGATTTATTCACACTAATGCTCTCAACACTGATTGGATACATTCACACACGAAGTTAGCTGGTTTAGAATAGCTTTTGAGAGCTATTTTGGGCATTCGCTGCATGGACGAGCCCTTATTTCATCGTACCTGTGGTACAAGACTAGCAGGGTGCAATGTCCAATAGAAGCAGCTTCAATCTACACCCCATTTGGATTTCACGGAGGAAAAAAATCCATGGTAAATTCGGAGATTCTCTCATAGCAAGAGGATTTATTTAAAATGCCTAATGTTATCTATTTATCAATATCAGAAAAAGTACCAACTGAAGCTGAAAATGCTTTTGATACGTTGGTTAATGAGACCCACGTTTAGAAGGCTGGCAGTCAAGTGTATCATGCTTCCTGTTTGGTAAATTCCCAAAATTTTGACTTTAATTTCACCAAATTTTTCCAAAACTTGAGTTTTTACTGAAGCATTATTAATGCTCTAAAATTCAGCTATTCTATTGCTAATGTAAATGGTGTCTAAAAATTACTCTAAAGAAGTTTTCCTTTCTGAAGTAAAATTTCGATTTACTGACATATCCCATTTAATCTATGTCAGCATGTGTGTTAAGGATGGGACTTTCAAAGATCATAGTTTTTCTCAATTAAATTCAGTTTTCAAAGCGGTGTTTATGGACTGCACATTCCAATTCATCCCGTGCTTGCTTAGTGTATACACTAGACTAGGCATCACAGACCAAATTTCTCATTTCTGTTCACTATCTGGGCATTATTTTTCCTATGGTTCTTCCACAGTCACTAAGGTTAGTCCACACAGGTCCCTCTAACATACTGCAGTCATGGGTCTATTGATCTCTTACCCCTTATGAACAGTTTCATGTTCCTTCCACCATTACTCAAATTCTGTTAAAGCTCTCAATGATGTTCTCATTAAGGTATCCAGTCTCTTGCAAAGTCTCACATATTGAGATTTTTTTATATGAAAGGACATACTTTAGACCCAAAATACACAACAAGACTGAAACTAATGAGAATCAGTTCACGAAGAGTCACACAATAATTATTCTGTTATCTCCCAGAACAAGATCTCACTGATTTAAAGAAAAATTTCTTCCAATACTACCTAGAAAACCTAAAGGTTCTGCAGTGTAGTTCTACTGCAAAATTTAAACTGCATAGTTGTAAGCTCTTTTTATATAGAGCAGAAATACTTGTTTCATCTGTCACTTTACTGGTCACTCATACCTACCATAAATAAAAAGCAATCCAAGTAATATCACCTTTGTATAACAAAATAAATATGCTTTTATTGTTCATATCCTGCTCATCAGAAATACAGAAAGATGAATTGAAATGACACAATATACTAAAAAAAAAAAATTAAACCATACCCAACCAAAATTGTGGAAAGCAAGGAGTTTTTTGTGTGTTTGCTGTCAGTTTAAAAGACACAGTCTACCTTTCTTCTAGTGCCTCCCTACAATACTTTATCTCATAGCACTTATATAGAATTACCTGAAGGGGCTCCAACCCAAGCCAGACCAAGGACTCCATCATCAAAATCACGGTCTGTAAACACATAGGCCAAGCAATAATCATCATGATTCTGTTCTGAGTTCAGCTCCAGAAACTTTTCCACACCAATGTTAGGAAATCTAAAGGGATTGGAAGAGTCCTTCTCATCAACAGTTGTGTTAATCTAAAAGTAAATTGAAACAAACTGTAAGACAGGATTAATTTCCACCTGCACATCCCAGCTAAGAGGCTTACTGTTGTCAGTACCTTGCTATGTTACGTAGTTAAAGATGATGTTTAAAATTTACATGCCTTGACAAGTTACCACCCCAATATTTAGAAAACAAAGTGCAACAATGAATGAAGAATTGCATTTGTATAGTAAATCACCATGCTCTTATTTCCTTCTATTTCCTTTCCATCAGCACCC
The DNA here is from genome assembly GCA_013397775.1 of Eulacestoma nigropectus. Lineage (NCBI taxonomy): Eukaryota > Metazoa > Chordata > Aves > Passeriformes > Eulacestoma > Eulacestoma nigropectus. The sequence continues at coordinate 1,683,828 of VZTE01003320.1, read as the reverse complement.
AAAAATTTGTATTTATCCACCTAAATTATCACTTTTACAAGGAAGTCTCAGCCTGAATAGCCATTCTCTATTTTAGTATTAAAGTTCTTGGACAGTAGCAATGGTCTATTCGCCACATAACAACGGTGCTCAAACAAAGTAAGTTGATTCCCATAGAAAAACTGACCACAGCTTAGTAACAGAAGTAGTGGGCTTTTGACAATAAACACTAAAGCCAAACCAAATAAATGGTTTAGGGCATCATTTATTGCAAAGACACTTGTGCTAAAGAACTGCTATAAAACAATAAATGGGTACAAGTGAACATGAACAGGACATTTGAAGAATACAGCCTCCAAGCAGCATCAGTGAAGCTGAAAGCATTTCCAGCACAACTTACTCTGATTCGTTTCACCATGAAGCTGATGTTACGGATCCCTGAAAAATCTGTTGACTGGTAAATTGTGTCAATCGCTTTAACATGGCTGGAAATCTGTCAAAAACAAAAGGATCTACAGTTCAAAGATCTGTGCACTACACTACAGCTCATCTTAAACAGCAACGCTACCAGGCCTACACTTCTACAATGTATCATATTGTGCCCTAGGAACTCTAAGAGGCCTTTTTAATTAAATGATGGCCCTCAATGGAAATAAATCACTACCAATACATGCATCACCACCATACCAAAGGATTTTGCCATTTGCCCTTTTTAAACACATAATTCCATCAACTTTCAGATACCTGTTTGTGATACTTTATTCACTGCCTTGGTAAGACAATACTGTAGTTCAACTTGTATTCAAAGCACTGTATTTCTTTCTCGGAGAAAAAAATTTACTTGTTAAGAATTATTCTTTCATTTCTGGCAGAAACAAATGTGGAAAAACTAATCATTTACCTTTTCTAAGAGCACACAGAAATGCTAACACACTAAAAAGCTGATTTTGAAGGTGACTTCAGAGCTTTGAAAAATGTTACTCGAATTGCCTACGTACAGTGTGATGAATAAAGAGTAAAATTCAGATCTACAAGTGGCAGTGGAACTTCAGACTTCAGGAGAAGTACGTTAACATGCTTATTTTTAGCAAATTATGAGCAAAAACACTAAATCCAATCGACCCTGTTCCCAGTTAAGAGTATACTGACAAATGAAAAGCATCTGCCTTTAACTGCCACTGCTTTTTTAACCACCCACTACATCAGATACTACAGGAATAGACCTCAGCATCATTAGCTCACAGTGTTTTGAGCTAAAATTTCAAAGGGAAGCCTATGCAAGTATTAAAACAGAGGCTTGGCAGGCTGTCAAACAGGACAGAATTCGTCAGGAAATATTATTTTTCTGAGTTAGAATTGAGAACAGTCAGACTGCAAGTCCTGCTCAGAGGTGCTAAACACACCACAGCTGCCATTAAAGGAAGCACAAGTGCCCAGGACTTTTGTCACAGAAACAGCATCTTTTTAGCAAAATAAAAAATGCTTTTTCAATTATGTCAAGACCACTTTAACAAATGAAACAAGACATTATAAAGTAAATAAGCAAAAATACATGCAGATAAGTTACATGAAATTTATCAGGACTACACCAAGTAAAAGCAGGTGATTTAAAACACAAGAACTGGAAATACCTGTGCAATCACAGCTTCCCTAGTTCCATAATGCTTGTAGAATAAATGATCAGTCTGGATATAGAGCTGACACGTGTTTTTTTCAGCCTGAGTGGCACGCTTTTTTCTCAAAAGCTGTGGATCATCCTTCTTAGGCTCTTCAACAGGCTTCTACACATGCACAGGAAAGAAATACATTAATTTTGTAGCGCTACATGCTGAACTAGATTACCTAAAAACAACAATGAATTTTTATAAACATAGTCCACTAATACAAACAGATTTTCATTCTTTTTCTTTAACTTGCAAAGTTTGATGAATCTTAAATTAAGTACATTATACTCAGTTTTCAAATACTTTGAATGCAATCTTAGCAAAAGCTCGCTCTGCATTTCATATTATATTACAAAAGGCAGTCAGTGTTACATAGATTTTTTTCATTCATGTGATCTTTGGAATTTTTCTTTTTCATAATCCTTTTCTAAGATAAACAAACAGTTGGTAGATTAGGAAAAAAATCAGCACTGGTGGGACTTAACTGCACCTTCCCTAACACTAGTTATTTTAAATTGTAATTACCTTAACCAGCTGCCTCAGCAAACAGAAATGTTTAAGCACTTCAGCATGGAACAAATGGGACACGGAACATGAAGTTAAAGGAACACTGGTAAGTCACAGTGGTATCTGGTAGCACATTGGCCTTACAGTACTCACTGGTTGATGGCCTTCTCTCTCCATGAAGTTTTACAAGCAAATTTTTGGGAAAGCATGTTATTGTTACCAATGCTGAAAAGTGCATTAATGTTGACAATTTCTGGAGTCACAACATAAATAAACTAAGTTGCTAATGCTATTTAACAAGCCATATTGCATAGTTTTCTTAGTATATATTTAGCTGACACCACAATATTATGCCAAGACTTCGAAGAGCTCAGAACACAGCTAAGTCTAAGAGAAACTCAGTAACTTGCTGTTGGAAAAAAATATTTCACGATATGTGGTGCAAACCTGAAGGCAAACCCCACTGAGGGACTCTACCCAGGTACACAAGTTCCTTCCACAGGACACTTACCTCTTACAGCAGCCAATCTGTAACGTGCTGTAACCCCTTCAAGCTTACAGGGTTGTTAGGAAGACCCTCCCACCAATATCACTCAATTTTCCACTGAAAGCACTCAGATATCCCAAGTGTGTTACATTAACATAACTTGAAAATCTAGAAGTTATTACTCTTTAGAACCAATGTATTACTTGGAGATCAAGGGATCTTGAAACTCTTCCTTCTCAACTGCAATTAAGTATATTCCTCATTTCAAGCTTGATTTCCACATCTATCTAAAATTCCAATTGTTGAAAAGTTTGAGATCATGCAGGATTCATTAAGACTCTAAGCAGCACATCTATGCTACAGAAGCAACAAGAAAAAGAATTTAGAAAAATTATGTTCAAAGGAAACCTCCAGCAATAATTTAAGTATCTCACAATGTGGAGGGGTGATGGCTCACCAAAAGTAAAAGAGACAACATACAAGAAATAGGAAGCTTTCACACTAACTACTAATCAACATAATCCATATTAGCCTTTGTTGTACCTCTGTTGTTGGTTCTTCTATACCAGTCATCTGGTACTTCTGCATTCTTTCAAATACTGAATGATCTGCACAACCTCCTTGTGGTCCATATTTATGTGGATATTCTAAAAAGAGGAAGGCCAGGTTGAGTTTTCAAATTCCAAGTACAAGTCCAAAATATGGCTGCATCACTGCAATTTATTCAGTTTGTGTCCAATATCGTGCATGTGGTTTGAGGGAAGCATTAGAAGATTCAAGGTTTATGCAGCTTTTTTTCATTAAACATTTCTACTAAGACATTCTTAGTTTTACAAACAGAACAAAAGTGACATTTGCTTTTTAACATTATTTTCTCAGGCAGCACAAGAAAATATGATGAGCAGTGTCTAACATAAAAATGAGAGCTTTTATTTACACATCTGTACCCACTTGCTTTAACTAAAAGTGGCCTTCAAAAAATGACATCACAATGGAAAGTTATTAAAGATCAAGTATACTAAAGACTGCTTGGATAAGAGAAAGGGGTTTTTATGCTACTTGGTAAATGAACTAAGAAACCTTGCTAACGTTCTTAGAGGATTTTATTATTTTATTCATCTTCCACAGATTTTTTGGAAGCATTCACATTATGCTACTTAACTACCAATACATAAGAAGGGAAATGCTAGTGGATAGAACCATGGCTTAGTTAACCACTACATGTTAGTTAAACGTGCTGGAGAGCCAAACTAGTGAGAATATCCTACAATCACGTGTTTAACAAGGGCAACTCTTGCAATAGTTGCCAGTGCAGACCTCATTGCATAAGGGAATGTGCTTCAGACAAACGTGCTTAGGTTTTACAGTCAGTACCTATTGCAGATTTGTAACCTGTATTTGCAGAAGCTTCCTCTGGAAATGAGAAATACCGAATACTTGTCCTTTCGATTTCTTTACAGATTGGATCCCATCATAAATTGGTGCCCAAGTAAGAAATAATGGAATACAGATTATGGTAGCCACAGATTTGAATACTTAACAAGTCAGTTTCTGTAGGGCAAACCACAGTTTTAGCATCTCAACAGAGTGCAACTTTTGTCAGAAATGTGCAAACTTTATCAAAGTTTGTTATTTTTTGGGAGTTGTCGTTTGGTTTGGTTGTTTTTTATTTTTCTTTGGTGAGGGGATCCAAATTCACAGAGTAAATAGAACAGACATGTAAGAGTAGACTTGTAAAGCCTAGGCACCAAGGACCTAACGCCCACATTATATGCATTTCAGGTGATTTTGCCCTGGACCAGTCTGGGCTGTGGAGTCAAGGCTTGGCAGCAGCTGGAGCACAGATGTGCTCCCTTGGAGTATGGGCTCTGATACGGTTTCATCTGCCAGCTGCCTTTAATTATCTTTGACTCTTATGCCTGTTTCCTGCAGTCATACTGCACGATACTGCTAAACTATGTCAATATACAGCTTACCTTGTAAGTTTATTTCATGACTTTCTGCATATTAGTTTCCCTCATTTCAATTTCTACCACCACCCAAACACCATTTTTGAACTGCTGTCTCATCACATTCCTCCCAGCACAATTAGCCCCAGCACAGTGCCAGAAGAATGGAGAGAAAAAGAGAAAAATATGCTCTTACTGCAAAAGTCACTTCATCCAATTTGCTCCAGCACAATAGTGGAACACTGACTTGGCTACAACCAATATTAAATAAAAAGCACCACTCTGTTGGAGTCACCCTGTACTTTTTGGGATCTTGTTTAACACCACTAGATTGGAGTTATGAGCAAAGGACCGTAGGTATGATCCTTCCTTCTCCATCTCCACCACTCATTTTTCCTCCCACAATAGTATTAAAAAATTCTACTGTATTTAGTCTAATGCAAATTTTCATTACCTACGACCTGACTTCACACCATTGACTTTATCTCTGCAACAACAGCAGGTTACTCAGGGGCAGGAGCAGTGGCCCATCCTGCCTTTCCACCACACACTGCCCCTGCAGAAAACCACTGTACCCTGAAAGCAACTCCTGCAGGAGCCCCACTCTGACAGAACAGTACTGGAAATAAATGCTCTCAGTGTATTACATAAAATAATCTGTCTTTTCTCTCTATCTTGTTTCTTAAAGATGTTAGGAAATCCCTTAACACATTTTTTATACTGACTGCCTGCGATTCAAATATTTCTCACTTCAAAAGTAATAATCTAGTAAGAAACACTTTAAAGCCATGACAGTTACAATTACAAAAAAATGAACACAAAACAGTCTGCAACAGCAGTTGCCAAGGTTTTGCATGTGCTGGAAAAGACAAATCCCCCACGGACAGATTTGAAACCATCCTGCTAATCACAGGAGACAGGTAATACAGGATAGTTCACTTCAGAACCATTTCTAACTGACAGGAAAAGTTGCATATTAAGCTTTCATTTGCTAAATGCTGAACTGCCCCTAAACTCTGAAGGCACCATTCCCTCTTCATCTTTTGAGACTTCCTATTTCCATCATCCCCTGCAGCAGTTCCATTTTTAAATTCCTGAAGCTAAGCAAGAACTACATGGTGCCAGATGACTTGGACAGTTTTGACCCACAAGACAGAAGTCTAATCCATGCTCTTGAGATGTGCCAGCTTTCTCTAGCCTTCTGCCAGCTCTTTGGGATCAAGAGCTTCTTAGCCTATCCCTACCACACTCTTGTGAAGTGAAAAGGAAAAAACATGCCTTCACCACGAACTGATTGCTTACAGTGAATGCAGAGTTGAGGAGAAAATAGAAGACTGTTTTCCAACAGAGCTACAGAAGAGGTTAATAACAGGTTCAATCTTCTAGCTAGAAAAAAAACATTAGGCAAAAAACTCCCAACTTTTTCTTTTCCAATACTGTCCATTTTTGGTTTTTGTACATCCTGGCAGAATGTTAAGAAAGAATAAAGAGTAGAATAAAATAACAATAAATCTAAAAACCACCCACAAAATCTTGTCATTTCATGCTTTCTGACAACAATGTCTTATTCTAACTAGATGGCAGATGATTTTTAATGATCTATACAACTCCAGATGCTCAAAATAAGAATTTTTTTCCTTTTAAGAAAGTGTACTACCTTCCAAAAAGACATACCTGAATATTTGGTTTTTCTTCTTCTAATTACCAGTAAATAGTATGATCTGTTAAGCATTTAGGTGAACTACTTAATAATTACTGGATTTAGGCATCTGGGACAAGGATGACATCAACCTTCCATTACAAATGATGAAAACTCAATTCTTTAACAGCCACAGAGATTTGCCCAATACTAGCAAAGGCAGTAATGTCAGAATAAAACTCAAATGTAAGCAGATACAAAAAAAAAAAATCCTTATTACAGATTTCATTTGCAGCGCTCTGTGACACTGTGCTCCCACGACAACTGTCACCACAACGTGATGAAAAAGAAACCAGGTTCTCATTAATAACACAGTCTGCAATGGTCAGTCCATTCAGCAGATAGGGCTTTGCAAAATTACAAACCACTTCACTTTCTGTTCTTGGTTGTATGGTTCTTCCAAGACCGTAAAGACAATGAAGTGACCATACTAATTTTCCTGAAGGTCTGAACAGGATTTTCCTGTACACTGTTGATCTGACGAAATACTGATTTTATATTTTACAGTATGAACTCAGGGATACATTTGAAGCAAATATGGTTTAAATAAAGTAAATACAGTTCAAATTAAATCCTCGGCCTTAAAGAAATGTTTCCTAAATATCTTAAATGTAAACAGCAATTTGCATCTTTCTAGCCCTAAATTATAAACCAGTTTGATCAAGACTGGTTTAGAAACTAAAATCATTCAACTTGTGTTTCAAGTCATGAATAGAAGGCTGCCTTCCACTGGTCACCAGATCCACTGTAACAGACAAAAGCTGCCTTATAAAGTTGACAATATAATCCCCACTTACAAAACAACTTTTGTTTAACTACTGAAAAAGAACTCATTGAGATGCTAATCATATGTTGCATTGTGGTTTCTGAAAAGCACTAAAAAGCATATTGTTTCAAAAGGCTGAAACATGGGTGACCAAAAAAATACCCAAATTAAGGCAAAGATGACTTTTTACCTCATTCTCTCCCGAGTTAGAAATGTGATCATTTTTGTTGCTTTTGTCCCATGAAAGATAGTAGTGGTTTGACTATTTCACGAGAGCTAGCTTTAGATTAGAGCAGTAACAACAAATTAACAACAAATCTACTATAAAGCTTAGCTTTTCTGAGTTGTTGGGGTTTTTCTGGAGCTGCAGTTCAATGCAAAAATAGGTCTCATGAAAGACAAAAATAATTTAGCTTCAAAAGCACTCTTCAAAAAGAGACAGAAGTAGTTGTATACTCCAGATATTTCAGACAACAGAAATCCTAGCGGCATCTACGATCCCAGTGACTAAAGTGACACTATACAATCAGAACACATGCACATCAGACTGCACTGGCAGCAGCCAACAGCAGGGATGTGTTTTTAAATAGTGCTGCTTAGACTTCGCTCCAGGATGGGCTATTTTCAACCCTGCTGAGCAAGCAGCAATGTTCACTCACTTAGTGATTTGGAAGCCATACTGCTGCTTTAATGTGGCTCACTGGAATAGATTTAGACCATGCCCTCTGATAATCTGATTTTGTTTCTAACTGATGGTTTTGATGCACTAGATTCAAGCGGAAAAACAATGTAAGCCAAGATACCATCACCTGAATAATTAAAACACCCCGAAATATCCTGCTCCCATTCACTTTAATAAGACATCAGTAAGAGCCAATTTCATCGTTACTTTTTCCAGTTCCCAAAGCGATCCATTTACTCTTCCAAGAGAGATCACCTCCCTACAAAACAGCAAGAGTAACTTTCATAAAATCAATTTATCTGCTTCTTTAAGGCACAGTTCTATTTCTGTCAGTATTTGATAACAGTGAAGAGTATTTTTAGTCACTATTTACAGCATAAGGAACTGGGACATGAGACAGACAATCTTCTTGCTTGTCTCAACCTTTGAAAACTGGGCACATCACTGCCTTATGTCTCTTACTTTCCTCCTCCCCTTCTTTTAAACAACAGGGTTAGCTAATAAAACCCTTTATGAAGCTGACAGTGACTTATTTACACGAAGTCCTATATAAATGGAAGTCCAATATTCCCACTATCAAGCGGTGAATTGAACTGTTCAGTGAGACCTATAAGATGCAACACCAAACTTAGAAGTATGTGTGAATTATTCCCAGATATGTTATGAAAGACGTATCTTACAGTTTCACACCAGACTTTTGTAACTTCTTTATTACTTTTCCCTCACTAGTCTCCTGCTACAGCAGCAAAGCCAGTAATACTCCAACTGCAGCTAAAAGGGAAAACTGCCTTCTCCCCTTTGAACTGACTTCCCCCCGATGAACTGACCAGCAATGCTCTGCAGAGATGAAAATGAAGCTCACACTGCAGCTTCTCTCTGAGAATCAAAAATATGGAATGCTATCCTCTAAAGTTATTCTCAAGTAAGGTCTTGCAAGCACCAGGAAACTACACACTTAGTCAGAAAACAAATACTGTTCACAAATCCAGTAAATGCTTTCGTTCACAAGCTCTTTAAAATTATGGAAATTCTATTTGATTTTGAGTTAGTAATCATATTTACAGAATGAGATAACAGGAAGGACAAACATATTTGCTAGCTCACAGCAATTTTAATATACTCAGAGACAGCACACATACTGCCACTGAAAGTAAAATACAAAAACCCACCCAAATTTACTGAGTTTTTAGTAGATAAAGATCACTTCTCTTCACTGCATTCACACAAGAGAAGTAATCAAGGAGAGCAATATGCAATAACCCTGTTTTTTTCAGTGGCTTACAGCACTGAGAAAATTATAATATACAAATCCAAATCACAATGAGAAATTTTCCTCATCTAACTTCCTATTCTTTGACACTGCTTTTCACAATGCAGTCTCATTATGACGTAATTTGAAGATGATTTATACATATATCATTATCAGAGTGGTTCAAGTCATTTCTAATGATCTAATCCAAGGCTCCTCATCCAATTGTAAATGAGATTTCAAACTCAAGTCCTCTAGAGTTTGCACAATGGCCTGATGGGACATGTTTTTAAATGAATTTATGGTTTAAATTGATTTTTAAGCAAGACTGAAGTCCTGAAGTTAGCCAGAAAGACAGTTTGTTAGCTTCAATAACCAAAAGTTAAACTGACTCTCTGCCAACATCTACTTGGAAGAATTCAAACTTGGAATCACAACTTTTTTGCAGTACTTTTGAGGTTCAGTATAACTTAAGCATCAAACAAAACTGATTTATATTACATCTGAAGACTGATCATACATAAATAGGCAGGTAGAGTGCAGGTGAACTCTGGTGCATCAGTTCTGAAGATGTACAAGTATTTCATGGTACTTTTTCATCCTTCTGAGCATTTGCCACTACAGCTAGATTTCTGGGGCTATACTTGTCAAATTTAAGTACTATTCTCTGTACACGTCCACCAGCTATTGTGTAAAATCGGACATACTGGGTGCCACCACCTGTTCTAAAGAGCTCTCTGAAGGCACATGTGACAGACACATGCAGGGGAAGCTTTTCTTTCACACAAATAGCACCCTCATGAGATATACGTAATCATTTAGTGACTTGAACTTTTATCATCTTCTATTTTCCAGATCACATAGAAGAGCAATTGGTATAGATCATTTTAAGAATGTATTTTTGAAAGAAACACGTATCCACTGGGTAGGAAATGTACTGCTTGCACACTTAAGCCTGACTGCTAAGGATTTCTTAAAATGGCAGAATAAAGAAGACTCACTTTGGTTTGCCGTAAATCTCTCTCACACCATAACTGCATATAAATCACCTGAGGACAGCACGATTCACGGTGTCATACACAAGCCAAAGTCTCATTTGATGCTTACAAATGGCTTACAGGTTTTGACATTAAATAAAAAAAAAAAATTCATCTGTAGCACAAAATGGAAGTACTCACTGATATCATCTTCATGATAAATGACAGAGTGGAATGGTAGGTTTCTGTCCTTTATGTATCTCTCTGCCGGCTCAATATAAAAGGTCCCACTGTGAGTTTGGATGAATCCTTCAAATTTTCCATCAATAACAGACCCATGAGTAAAACTTCCCTGCTCACCTGTTAAGGGACAAAGTGCATTAGCTTTTTTATACCCTTCAAAAAGCTTTCAGCCCTGTGCAAACTTCAAACATCATACTACCCAAGGTGTTTAGCTCACTGCTAACACATGGTGCTCGCGTAATTATCCTAATCATGTACCAGTTCCCAACTGCTAAAGACCTGCATGAATTCTGGGGTAATAAGATTCTGGATAACAGAAAGACATGTCTGATTTTTTTTAAGACTAAGATTATCCATCAGTAAGACAAAGTTACAGCAAAATCACAGTCACCAAATTCAGCAGCTTCCCAATCAGCTGCATAAATGACATGTTTAAAATGCATATAAGGAAGAATTCAGCTCTGTATTTTAAAGCTGTTACATACACAGCATATAATTCTAGAGTCAAATCCTGTCCTTACACATCCGTTCATACAACTAGAAATATAAAATAAATAATAAAATCAGAGCATATGTGGAACTTTGAAAGCTTTTAAAGAAAGATTTCCCTATATTCAAGACATCCATTTTTCTCTTCAAGCATAATCCTCTTCAAACTGTAGCTAGGTTTAAACCTGGCAGAGAGTGAATTTGTATTTGAAACAGCCACAATCAGGGAAAAGTACAACTGTCGAAGTTTTATCACTGACTGCTACAACATGCAGCATCCCAACAGCCCTTCCCATAAAAAGGATGAAAGATCATTCTGCTAAAAGAATGTTTATATATGCCTCCATTGAGGAAAGTTCAGAATCACACTGTCAAAAAGCCTTCTGACCTACTCAAAATAACTGGTAAATCAGTCTGCTAAGATGCATATGAAGCCCTAACTGTGTTTATTACTTTTCAAAGTTGAAAATGCTCACTTCAAGACTGCAGAACATCGCTAAGACAGATCTACAGGAAAACAGAACAGTAGAAAGAGAGGCAGAGTAAATCTTAATCCATTTACTCTTTTCATCTGCTTTTAATTCTGTAATTCTTCTTCATTTTTAATCAATTTTATCTTTTGTATTTACTGAAATCAGGTATATTACCCTTAATGATGGTAACTCTGTATTTCTTTTATTCCTTTAAACTAAGAATGGCACCTGATTTCTTTTTTATTCAATGCGTACAACTTTTTCCTTTTTTTAAATGCATCAGACTTCCATGAAGAGTATGTTTACAGAGTTGAAATTCAAGTTTTATGGGTATGAAAATTATTAGATCAAATACTCATTTGTTAAGTGTGACTCATATATAAAAGCAGATGGGAGTTTAAATGTGTTAGATGCATTATTGAAATTTAAAAATAATCTAATCATACAGATATTAATTTTCTCCATGTACTACTAGAAAATTCCTATTTAAAACTTCTGCGCTTTCATCCATTTTGAAGTGCTATACTTACCATAAATGTGTCCAGTGTAAATATGGGAGGTATCATAATCAATTACTTGGTTCGATATTTCTACTTTGAAGTCATCACTAAAAAGAGATGTATCTCTCTTCATGCGAAGGTTGAATTGTCTGAAGTGAACAAAACAAGATGGTCAATTGACTTTGAGCTTCAACTACAAGAGCACTAAATAAAGTACTACAAAACAACATTTTTGTGCAAACAATTTGCAGACCTTGTAAAATTTATCTGTAGAAAATGTTTTTACTGTACAAGAATTAGACCAGAGCCTAGAAGGATTTTTTTAAGCCAAGATTATTTAGATGCTTTTGCTATAAGTAGCTAAATTTACAAGATTTAAGCCAGAAAACACGTGAGACTTAAATACGTAATTCTAAAATGCTGACTTGGACTATACATTTGTTCCCAGTCCTTCACAAGACACTCGAGTAGCTTAGGAAAAATGCAACTATTTTACTTCACAGCACTGTGAAGGAGAACAGATAAAAACAGCTATCACTTATTTTACTTTTATTGAAGGCACTTAAGATTTAAATAATGTAAATGTAGGTGAGCTAATCAGCGTTTCAACTGAAACTCAAAAAATAAGATGGGCAACAACATCTAATAAAAATACTCAAACTGGTAGAGTTACATGAACAACTATGTAAACAGCTCCTCTCATTGAATGATTGGGTTCAAACCGCAACACTACATACTTTAACTGAAATCCTACTGCTAATCTTTCTATGAAACATCCTGCTTATATGACAACAGGAGTTTCATTCAAGCAAGCAACATAACTGAAGTGTTTTAAAATACCTGACATTATATGGATTCATACCTGTGACAACCATTAGCTTGCTTCAGAATTTCATTTGGTATTCTCTTAAATTTTGTACAAACATTTGTGCAAATACAGATCATGAAGTTGTTGAAACTTCAGCCATTCCAATTTTAGTCTTGATTTTCTTCCTATATTTTTGGTTTTTCCACACAATGACGAAATTGAAGGAATATTATAGTTACATCACCAATTTGTTACACAAAAAGTAACTCAGATAAGTCAAGTACATCTGGGTCAAGAGTCCTCATCTAAAAAAAAGTGACCAGCAGAGCTGACCTTCAGAGTGAAAGTTAGAATCCAAGTATGCTACCAACAAAATAACCCAGGCAATTAAGCACCATAGTGTACAGTTGATTAAATCTAGTTACTTTCTACTAATTAGCTGAAGCAAACACAAAATTTATCTTCAATCTCCACTTGCATGTTGAATATGACACCATAGTTATAAGTATTTTGAAACATTAAGATGTACATTAAGATGCAAACTTCAAGATCAAAAAAAAGCAATGCTTACATTTAAAACCTGGGAAGGGCTGTAGTGACTCATGCTCACTATTCTGTAACGCAAACAGCATTTCACAATCAAACTATATTTATTATTATTGCCACAGTGTTAATAAAGCTTCAAAGCAAGCACTCTCCTCTAGCAGTGTGTCAAAGGTATCTGCTACAAGGTTATGAAATTCTGAGATGTGGCTGGTAGATGGGGAAGGTTAAACCTCAGCAATTCCCCGTGAGTCAGGCTTTGTGCCAAGCCCAGCAGTGCTACTCTCACAGTTTCAGTACAGATGTATTTTATGAGGAAGATCCTCCTGTTACAAAGGAAGGAACGGCTCACTACAGGTGCACCGGGATACTGGCATCACTGAGAGACAAGAAATGAGAATTATTGTTCTTCAAGTTCGTCTTTTTACTACCTCTGCCACAACAGTCCTTTGGTAACCCAGAGGTTCATGAGGAAAAGCAAATAACACGAACAAGCAACCCAGAGACACACGGTAGGACAGAATGCTTCAAATTATCCAACATATTTTTCGAGGGTGGGGTGGAGGGCAGTGTGGACACTTGAAGCCACTTCATGCGGCTCTCCTGGGCAGGAGTTAAAAATGAAGAGGTAGAAAGAAATTAAGACCAACACTGATGAGAATATTACAAACTTCATTCAGGTACTTGAAAAAGTTATACTCACTTTGGATGCAATACACTGCTCAGGGCGTTATACAGATTTGAACTCCATTTTAGTTTGAGCTTTCCCTGTGACTGAGTTGTCCCACTCGAGGATGGATCAGACTCTCAGTGCATCTGAACTGAAGTTAAATGGCAGGAAGTTCTGGACCCTTTAGAATCTCTCCTCCCTTCTCTAGTATTTGATAGAACACTTCTTACCAAAAGAAGTCTGTAATTCTGTCTCTGTGATGAACTGAAATATCTACCAATCTCAGCAAGAGCACCTATCCCTAACCCTCAATCTATATAGCACTTTTCTTTCAGAAGTGTAAACACCATTTCTTTAAAATTACATTTTTCTGGTTGTACTCATGTTTGTTTCAAATAAAACTGAGGAGCACTTGTCTCTAACACTCATCTGCATCAGCAATTTCCTTTAGCTTTGAAGTACACAGTGTAAGAGAATGCAGGACTTCTGATGTATTAACTCCATCTATAACAGCAGAGTGAGGGAAAAAACCCAGGACTTCAGCCTGAAAGCTGGTAATTTACCAAGCTTAGCTTAGCTTACTATAACCCCAAGTCCATAGATAGATGAGCCCTATCCATCAATTGTGAAGCCATCCACGGTATCCTCAGTTGCTGTTCTCACCTTTACAAACCAGCAGGACAATCGTGGTGCAGTCATGGACTACCCTTGGGGGCTACCATCTAACCATGCTTTAGGGCCAGCCTTGAGTTTTGCCTACACATCCAGCACTACAGGACTCACTTTTAGGGGGAAGGGGAAGCTCAGTGGAGTTTAATGAAGCTGGGAATGGTTGTTCCTTTTGTGGGATACCCTGCCATCAACATTACCTGTATGTCACTTCAAAATGGACTGTTAGAAGTTATATGTACCAAATAAAAAGTTTCATCAGTTTAAAACTGAGGAAGCCTCTATTCATTCTCCTCTAATTTTCACCCTCTTCTTACTTTCCACATTGCTACATAACAAATACTACAAATTCTAACCCACGTTGCCAATTATCCATCTTTTAATAAAATTAGCTCTGTTTGCAGGATTAGAGAACTATTTCAATACAAAAAACCTCAGCTGTGTTTCACACTAACAATTCTCTATTTGATTTCTTAACTTAGTCAAACTATTAGATAACCCGATCATCTCTCAGCTATTTTTAAACAGGTCTTTTTTTAGTCATTCAAACATGCTTGATGACAACAGGATTATCTGTCTGGACTGCTCACCTTCTTAATAATGAAAAATTGACAAATATTCCCTTACTTCTCCCCCACCAAAGGAGGGAAGAGATAACTTGGGACTGTGGGGGTAAAGGGGCCGGGGAGGGTGGAGGAATAAACAAGCATTTTAGTCATCTCTACTTCCAATAATTAACAACTTTAACAGATCACCAAACTTCAAACATAAATTCTACTGTGGCTTAAATCCAGTAACTTCGTGATTCTTCTGAGGACAGGAGACTCCAGAGAAGTTAAACAAATCTGTCTATATCATTACTGAGTGTGGTTTCTAAATTAGCCACAATGCAAGAAGTAAGAGGCTTCAAATAAGCCTTTTGGCAATTACCATTTCTACAGCATGCACCGAGTTCTCAGTGCAAACTAAGCTATTCCCTAGCCTAGCTACACACCAGGCAGCAGATTAACTAATTTCAGAAATATAATGCCTCTTATACACTTTCTACTTTGTAGCAGACATTTCCCAGCAGTAGTGATATATAGAATAGAATTAAATCAATTAAGACCAAGTTTTGACCTTGCTTGTTTGTTACTGCTTCTGTCTTCTATGGATCTGAAAACTGGTACGGTAAGAGGACACTCCTTAGATCTATATGGTTGCCCATTTGGTTGCAGACAGAATTTTGGTATAACTTACATACACATATATACATATATGTATTTATATAATCTGCTTTGATAATAAACTACATCTTATATATTAACGGCAGTACCCTGAAGGCTACCGAGAGGCAGGTTTTTATTTCTCTTTAGCTTACCTCAGGGAGACTATGTCCAATTTGCAAATAACACAGCAATTCAGTCCTAATTAAAGAAAAATTATACTTGAGAGCACCACACTTAGCTAAAACCCAGTACTTTCCCATGGGCTCAAGTTATGTTGATCCTCTGCTCTAATCAGAGCAAGTACTTGAAGGAAAAAAAAAAAAAGCCATGTTTATATACTTTGGTAAAAGGCATATAAAGGCTTACATGCAAGAGTTAATGCCGCATCTATTATTCCATTTCTTTTTAATAGGAGTTATCTTCTAAGATCAGTGATTTCACCAGAATGGAATGTCCGATATACTGGGTCACTGGTACCAAGTCTGCAGACTTTCACAGAACTGACAGAAAAAGCTGTTGTCTGGTATACAAAAAGGGCACCTGGTGGTTTCCCTTTTCTGTCTTTCCTCAGTCGAATTGCTGTAACTGGTGACAGGCTCACAGAATGACTCAGTGACCAGAGGAGATTGTGGAGAAAAGAGAAAGGGAAAAAAAGAGATGGAGGAGTTACTCCACAGCTGGAAGAAGTGGCTGGGAAAAGGAAACTGAAGGGGATGGGTTGGAGCAGTGTGGAATATGACTTCAGTACAAGGTGAGTCCATTTAGGTTCACAGTCTTTTCTTCCCAGTAGGAGCCAGAAAAACCCTCACAGCTGTGGCTCCATCAGCCTCCTCACAAGTCAGCATCTAGAAAATACTGTTCTGCTTGAGGTGCAAGTCTTTTATCCTTACTTTTCTTACCTAAGAACTCAAAGACTCTCTTCTCAGAAAAATGGAAGGAGAGTCTATAAATGGAAGGGAATAATACCTTGAACTCTTCTTTCTAACTGCTTCCATGAGGCATCCCGCAATCTAAACTTAGTTCCCACAAGACTGTCAGACTCATTCCAGCTCTGAACTATAGTAAATACAAGGCAGCTTAACAACCTAATACTGGATTTATACTACCCACAATTCTACAGAACGATCACATTTAAAGATTTTTTTTTTCATTTTTTTACCTTACTATTAAACCCACACAACATACTTCATCACTTTTCTCATAATTCCCATGGTCCTGCTACTTACACTAAAAAAAACTTATCTTTGAAGCAGCACATGATAGGGTCTCCAGGTTTATCACTATTTCTCTGATCCACCTAGATGCACACAGAATCCCCCCCGGTAAGTATTTATGTAAATCCCAATCTCTACAGCATTTCAACACTCAGCCATCCCAGCTAGAATGCTTGCAACTTATGTTTGTTTTCCATTAACACCTCTAGGATGATACTTGTGGTTATTCAGATGTCTTTCCTGACCTTCAGAAGTCAGACTTGCTAAACTTGGTATTCTAGAACACTACAATGAGGATGCAGCCTTCATTCTAAAGCATTTACCACTGATTACTCTTGATATACATAGCTGCAAACACAAGCTAGCTCAGATAACAGAAACCCTCCAAGTAGGATTACAAGTAGCTACATATTGGCTAATTTACACTCAAAGAAAGTATCTCTGTGTCCTGAAGAGGACAGTGGACAGATTTTAAAGGCAGAATAGCCTTTACCCAAGGTTTACATTTTTTTTTCCCTTTCCGTAAAACTTCTTTGGGAAGTTCAGTACAGATTCTACTACCTGGTTTCCTGTTTATCGAAAATAACCTTCCCATTTGTATTTACATAAAGTTGACTATTTATATGCAATGCCATTTCTAACAAAAACAAGATATCAAAAATCAGAAAACAGGTAAAGACGTACTAGAATAAAAGCACAAGCAAAGTTACTACACGAATTCAAACCATGAAAGTAATTAGGAAAGAAGCTTTCTTAGTTAAACAAGTAAAGACACAGAAGAAAAATCCACTGGCTGATAACATGAGCACATAGCTGAGGTACATCCATTTAAATATACTGCTTTCCATTTTAAGAACATGACTTTTTCAGAACATGGCTATGTCTACTAAAGTTTGCTGGCCAAGGAGTAGACCTGTAAACCATTAATACCAATTTCAGCAGTACAGTGGAAATGCTGCACCTCAGCTGGGCTGTCCCACCAGTCCCAACACCACTGTACCAGATGTCTCCCAGACAAACCCAAGTCAAACATCAAATACCTTTTTTCCTGAGGGCTACACATAATCCAGCTCACTATATTTAAACTCATAAAACACAAGACATTTAACCCACATACTCAGCCTCTAGATTTTTTTAACTTCATTTCAATTAAAAAACATGTACGAACTTAGGACCCTGCTTCCCAATTCTCTGCAAGATAAATTTGCTTTACCTACAAGCACTAACATAAGGTGGGTTTGGTTTTGGGTTTTTTTCAACAAAACAGGTGTAGGAAGTGACTCCTGATTCACAGGCCTCTTGCCTGGCAAGGTATCTGTCAAAGTACATAACTTAAAAGGTACAACAGATAGGTAATGACTGAAGAATTGCCATAGAGCAGTGAATAATACTAAAAAGACTACAGTAAGAACTAAAGACATCTATTTTTTTTTTCTTTTTAAATTCAGGACAGCCTAAAATGAGTTGCAGTAAGTGAACCTTGCAAAAAATTCACTTAGTAAAATTCATGAAAATAATTCTCCCAAGTCTCACAAAGCCAACCAGTAGGTTCTATTTGATGACCACTAAACCAAACTACTTAAGAAGTTGAGCTGTTTAGGAGTGTGTCTAAGTGCACATGGAACTGAAAGAGACACAACACATATTTTCAGGTTAGTCCAGTAATACTGAATCTGCTTTTTGTTCTGACAGGCTCATGGTACATAGAAGACAGAGCCATTTCATGAATTGAGCACTGTGCTGTACTCACAATTTTAAAAGCACTTAAATTAAATGCCATAAAAAGAACATCTAGTGTAATAAAAGCCTTAAGTTGACAATATAAAGTCCTTGTCAATCCAGGAGTAACCAGCTCACTTACTTCAGTCCATCTCAGCATGGCAGCATGCTCAGAATGCCACATTTAAAAGTCAGCTTATCAAGTGTTATTTCTCTGCAGGTATCCTCCTTTGTTTTCATAACCTACTCAAATATGGCCAACAGTTATCTTGTTTAAACACAAACATTTACCAGCTCTGAATAATGAGGGCAATATGAAGATTATTACAGATTACTACAGAACCAAGAATTAAAGCAAACCCCTCAGACTTAAATTAAGAACTGAAATTTTGTGGCCCAAAGTTTTCCTGTAAGGACCATGTACAGACCATACATTCCCACAAACATGTCTGAACAACCTATAGTATTTTTGAAAAAATAAAAATTTAGGTAAAAATCTACAGAAAAACATAGCTATATTGTAAAACATCTGAAAGGAGTTCTCAACGTATCTTTAATTTAATAGTAAGCAGGTGTTATCATGTGTTCAAGCACCACTTGTACATTCAACTGTTCACTCAAGTTGTGTGGGCACCTTTCCCAAGCAAGAGTCAACAACTAATCTAGGAGAAGGAGCGAAAGTGGGTGTGGATGGACAATTAACAGGATCAAGCAAAGAATTAGAAAGCGTAAGTTATTAGTAATGTATTAAATAAAAAGTTGACTGAAAAGAGAGTTAAACAACACATAGACATGCTTTTTCCCTTCTGAATCCATCAGCATCTCAGGAATTCATACTTTTGTCACTAGGTAAAGAAATACAGTTAGAACATCAGACATCGTCCAAGTTTTTTAAGCTCTGTCCTGAAAACACTATGAACTATTCAGCACATTTCTGACATTCTACAGTTGATTGAATTCAGTTCAAGATATCCTATGATTAATATATTGCAAATGTTTATACTGAAAAAGTGAAGAAAACTTTCCAGTTTCTCTGCAGGGCAAGAGTTGTGTCCAGTAAGTGAGCAAGCGCAAGTACACATGTTGTGATCAGGTGAAAATCACGTATAAAATCCAACGTCAGGTTAAGTGATGTCCCGACTTCCTTTTGAAACTACTGACATTACCTTGACATGCAAAAGGAAGTTACTCTATTTAAAATGCTTCACTGTATCTCAAGCCAGTGCCAAAGGCATTGTTCTTCTTTGAATCAACTCATGTATTTTGGGGAGTGCCTGTGATGTGTTTTGCTTTTTGGGTTGTTTTTTTGGGGGGAAGGGTTGTGGGGTGGGTTCAAAAACTGTATTAACCAAGTTCCTGGTATTAACACTGTGCATTCACTAACTTTGTGTGAGCCTTCCCTGCACTCAAAGGGTACCTTAAATTAACTCACACTAAAACACTCAATATAAACTGGCAGGTGGAAGAGCTATGATACACAACCAGGATTGTTTTAAACCTTCATATTCCTTCCAATTTGAAGCATCTGAAGCATAATCTAATACACAGTTTATTATTCAAAGGAATTAATAAAGATTTGTAGCTTAGTTTCAGCAATTTTAACTGTCCTACTAAGTTAGTATTTCAGCAGTGAATAGTGTGGCTGGTTCGGTCTAGTTCATTGCATTTAACATAAAAAGTTGTATTTTATATTACCAAATAACAAAAATTTTGAAAAATTTCTATTCTGAACAGTATATTGTGTGGCACCTAACTTTCAGATGAAGGTTAAATAGAGAAGATTTCTCAGGGATGGCATATTATACATCCATTTGTTGAATTACTGAGTCTGGTGTGGAAAAAAGGTAGCTTTGGGTTTAATTCCATCATTTCAGTATCTGTTTCATTATTAAACTATTAGCTGATAGTTAAATGGTCCCTTTAACTTGATATAAATATGTAATATTTAAATCGTGGGGTTTTTTTTTTTTCCTTTTTCAACAGAAAGGTACTATGAGATACAGTTCTTAAATCCAAACAGCCTACTGAAAAGAACAGATGCTGCTTACACAATCCTAAAATACTGGTAGCTGCCAGCCGTTTTCTGGACAATGGAACTGTAAGTTTGATGAATGCTTATCTGGCATATGTCAGCACTGCCACTGAAAAGGCTGGTACTGCATCCTCCCTCTCACCACTGCTGCTTAGCTCTGCACTCTTTCTTCTTACAGCAAATTTGCCTCTACACTGAACAGAAGAACGAATTAACCTCACCGAAAAATAAGCAGCCAAATCGCTCTCCCATCTTGACTGGCCACGTGACCAGCAGGTGCTTCCTTTGGCACTCACCAAGAGACTAAGTTTAGAAGTTCCAACCGGTCACAGAGATACAGCCTGAGAACCACTGTGGCGCGGCTTCACTTGCTGCTGCCAGCAGAGAATGGCAGTAAATATTAACACAGCTTTTCCATTGTTTCCTGGCTACAAAATGCAGCCATTTCATTAGAATCCAAATCAAAATATGAGACTGTAATTCCAGTCCTCGTAAGTAGAAGCTGATTACTGTATTTATTAAGTTAAGGGGATGCAAGTTGGACAGCTATGTGCCAATAAACCACTATACCTGGACAAACCCAAACGAACCATTTGGTTAAAGACCAATCAAAAAAGATCAGGTGTTAGTTTTCAGAATCTCAAATCTCATATTGACTGAATGCCTTTAAGTTTCACCATGTGTATTTAAATGCCACAGCACTTTAAAAGTCCATGGCCTATATCTAAATGGTTTAAGTGTTCTGCAAAAGCTTTATTTCCTACCTTCACACAAAGTAACTCGAATACTTGATAGAAAGGTTTTACTTTTGTCCTTCTCAGTGATGACATAAATCACTTAGTTGTTCACAATAAACCAGCTGCAACTGCAAAAAGCCAAACCTATTTATACAAACTGCTACACACCTTCAAAGCAAATAAACAGACTCTGTGAAGCAAAAACCAATTCACTTGATCTTTCCTAATTCATATTTAAAGCAAAATGGAAATATTTTGTATGAGCACATCCAAACTGATTAACAGGAACTTTGGACTAAATTTACATCCTGTCAACTACCTTCTCTTTGGCAGGAAGTGTTAGATGTGCCATAGGAAACTAGGAAAATCCTAAATTATGGACTGGTTTGACCTTACAGTCAGTTTCCAATCAGCCTCCTCAGTTAATGATGTATTTGTGCCTCAAACCATAGGGATACAGGATCAATTTCACATAGAAACTCCAACATTTTCCTTCCTGAGTAACAGTAGCTGTTATCAAAACATTTATGAACCTGACTAAGGTATGGTCTTCCTCTGTGAAGAGAGGAAATTTTTTTCGACCTCATGATCTTAGGTGCAACTACCATTTTTTACAGGATAAGGATTTTCAAACCACCCTCACACCACAAAGAGAACTCAGAGGCTCAGCTAGCAGCTCTATTTTACAGAATATGATTATGGAATCTTTACCAATGACAAGATGAACCTGCTCAAGTGGCCTGAAATGTGGCCTGCTCCCAGAAAGGTCTCATCCTTCTTCTATAACCCCTTCAAGTCATACTGATTTTTTTTTCGAAATAATTTTTAGATGGATTAGTTCCCAGATGCTATTCCTTGCATGGTTTTAACACCCAGCAGTGTTAGCACAAGGATGATGCTGGGAATGTGGTTAGGCCTGTTTCTCTCTGCAGCAGCGCACACTTCAGTGAGTCTAAATTATCCACTAGCCTGCAGCTTAGAAGTAGCAGCATTAGACTCAAACTTAACTTCACTGTCTTGCAACCTTGCTGGAGATTTAAAAGTAGAGAGGTTTACACTGTCATGAGCCTCTGAAGCATTCTAGTCTGCAGTCTTGCTTATTAGAACAATTTAACAGGGAAGACTAGAGATTGCCAGTGAAGTTACATGAAAGACAGCAGCAGTATGACTCTTCTTAAAACAATAAAATTCCCTGGACTAAAAATCACACTTTGAAACATGGTTTTAAGGACAGGACTTCAAATTCGTGATTTGGGTTACGTTTCTACAGCATTTAGAAATACAACCCTCATGCTAACCTTCTGGGAGCATGCACTGAAATCCAGTCATTACATCATAAACCTCCAGGAACAACCCTTCATTCCCTGAAGAAATGACAAGCTGGCACAAAAACAAAACACTTACTCATAAAACAATATCCCAAACAGATTCAGGAGACCCTGTTAAACATTTTCTCTGTTAAACTTCTTTTGCTTCTACATATGGCTAATATTTATGAAGTTCTAAATACTTAAAATGTAACTGAAAGAATGAGAAAAACAAGGGCATTACACATTCCTAAAATGTATTAAGAGAGTGGTGCTGCAAAGGAGGGAGTCATAGAAACTAAGATCCAGACACAAATATTTTAACTTTCTTCCTGTTTCTCCTGGGTTATCCAAAGAGCAGGCAATTCTAAATTGCAACAAGATCTTCCTAAGTGAAAACCTGCAAATTATACTTTGGTTGGTCACACTGAATATCTAACTTTTGTACTGGATCTTACATGTTAAATGCAAGGCAAAGCATGTCTTGTAACATGTCATCATCTCTCCCCATGTCAAATAATTTCTATATTCCACAATAGCACAAAAAATCAGATAACACCAGTACACACAAAACAGAACACTTTTTTGGCCTATTTTATAGCTTAAAATGCAATTTGAAATGTTACTTTTTCTCAGTTAAATCTCCTCAGGCAGTTTGGCACAATTTTTGAGAAAACCCAAAAAACCAAACAAACCCAAAGCTACATTATAAACTCAGAACCGACTACCTTTCTGTTCCCAGTATGATTCCATTGTTTAAGCTTCAAAGTGCAACAAGTTACCATCAGATGTTTCGGTAAGTGCTTACAAGCAACAATTTCATGTTTAAACTGGACATGAGATAAAATTCTTCATAGATGCTGTAAACAGTGCAATTTAGTGTATTCTAGCTAATGTTATTTTGGTGGCTATATTTCATCCTTTACATTTCACTACAATTAAAACACATATGAATAAAATACTTAAAACAAACATCTTTTAAAATATCACTAACCTTCCATGAGCATGAAAATCTAGGCGCAAGAACTGATCTTCATGTGATACTGCTCTTTTGGCACGCTGGTGTTTTTGGTGTAACAAATCCACATCATAGGACAATCCTTCATAGTGTCTAATGTACTTATTTAGAGGATTTCCATACTGGCCTGAAAAACAGAGACAAGTAAGGTTATAACCATACTACCAGGCATGGCAGATCTGTGGGGCAAAGCAGTTGGTGACAAGGACCCAAATTCCCCACTATAGCCATTTTAACATTTTTTTTCCCCGTTGTACACTTCACATTCATTCTACTCTGGTCCCACAGATTGGACACACAATCTGCAGCTACAAGTGCAGCAGGTGGACCTTGGAAGGCATCTTCCACTTGAATTTCAGTCTAAACAAGTACAGTTCATTTACTCCAAAACTACCCCACAGTGCAAACTACATCACCGTAGGCAGGAAGGCTTCAGAGATGTTTCAGAAAGGCACTCCTGAATCAAAATAAGAAGTGCAACAGCTGAATATCTTTCTTCAGGTTCCCTGCAATTGTGCTTACAACTTCACTTTGCAGTCCTGACACCACAGTATCTGCTCAGAATGTTTGTATTCTACATGTGAAATACCATGGGAAATTAAGAGCAAATCATGCCACCTAGCAATACATTTAGTATCACATGGAATGTTCCACCACATGGAAAAGTTTTATGAAAATGTACCTCCAGAGATGTAGATTCAGTTCAGTCTATTTTGCACAATTCCTTCTAGGGTAATATTTATGACTCATATTAATATGAGTTCATTGCAGAAAATGGGGACGATTTTGACCCTCCTATCCCGATGGAGGAAGAGACACTAATCACCAAAAAAAACCCCAAAAGACAACTTGTGTTGAAAACTGGAACTCTGAATTCTGCAGGAAGAAAAATTAGTATCTCAATCAATTTAACTTCAAACCAAACTAAATGTGAATTCTCAGGGACAACATGTGGTATTTTTCTTCAGATATCTAAAAAGATGACTAAGTGAATTAATACTTTCAAATGCATTGCTTGCATTTAGCAGCCACGTGCACAGGATGATACTGCCATATCTGTTTAAAATTCGACTAATGCTATACTGCAGAGAAATCACATTCAAATTTCCCCACAGTACTGTAGGCTTCGCACTCTTAGTCTCAAAATACATGTCCATTCTCAGTCAGCTTTCCAGAAAGGAAAGCATCTTAGGTGTCTTAAAACATTTAAAATGTGTGGTTCAAGAAAGTCTACATTAATTCTAATCCAAATAAGACACAGGACCATTGCAAAGCTTCAGTAACTAGCAGGAGTTCTGAGGATGCAGGATGTTGTCTGTGTCTGATGTTTCTCTCATCGCTTCCAACATAATCCCACCAAAATGAACCATAAACACCTCCTATAACCCAAGAACCAAAAAATAACCAAACCAGATTAGCCTGAGACTATGTACAATATACGTGTGCCTGACTAGAGATACATGCTTTCCAATTCCATGTATATGACCCAGAAATGTCAATATTAAAGAAAACAAGCTTCAGAATTAACTTATATAAGCTAAATTTAAAAGTTTTAATTGTTAAATGAACCTGAATCTAGAATATAGTATTAATAACTCGCTTAAGAACGTCATCAAAACTAGAGAGTTAGTACACTGCAGAATGTGTAAACTCTTGTGCTGCAGAATTAACTTTTCTGTGGTGGGAAGCTTTTAATAATGCACTCCTTAAATTGTTACAAACCATTTTCTTCTCAGTATTGCAAGATACACTTTGAACGGCTTCAGGCACCTAGAAAAAAAAAGTTTTGAAGTGTGACAACTTACTGAAGACGCAGTAACACTTGGCACTCGATCCAGGTCTCATGACCACATGAAAAGATGAGAGACAGCATTTAACTGAGTCACAAAGAATAGTTTTTAAGTGCTAACTACTGTGACAAGACAGCAAAAGACTATTGACATTAAAAGTTTTATAACTGTTCTCTCTACTAAGGAAAAGCAGAGAGGGTTTTAAGAAAAAACCTTTCTTCTTAACAAAAAAAATGTGTACACTTGCTGTGATCACAGGGGAAACAACACTTTCTTTTCTCTTTCTCCAAAACTTAAAGAAGTCCTTATGTTTTAAGTACTCTCATAGCAAGCACTTAACACAAACACTCCTGCCGCTCTCTTCTTGCTTAAGCAGAGCAGCTGCATACCACCTAGAGCATTATGGCTTCTCCAAAAAGGGACTTAAGGCTTCAAAATGAACACTTTCACTTCCAGAAGCCTCTATAACATCAGCATTGCTACAGCGTTCAAAGTCTGCAACTGGTCACAATCTCCTAATCAGACCAGCTACCCATCAAAAGGGATTATCGTCTTCACAAAGGTAGCTTAATAAGTAGATCAACCGTGGTAACACAAGAATCTATAGAGGATTCTGAGGCAACAGTTCATTAAACTGGAAAGAAAACTTCACCGAGGTACAGGAGGCAGGTACAACTGCTAGCTCCAGTTTCTGTAATTAGAAGACTCTGCATCAAAAAGGAAGAAGTCTATCACAGAATCTGGAAGTGACACACCCCAAGAAATCATTATGATAGCACACACCCAACCTCTGTTATAAACTACTGCCTTTATTTTCTGTAAATGAAAAACTAGGGGTTTGGGTTTTTTTAACAGAGATCACATGACAAAGATCTTTTCAATTAAGAATACAATCAGGAAGCCTGCAGTAAGAAACACCGAACCATGAACGCCTAAACGTATTCATGGGAACTGCTCTACAAATTACATGTGTCATGTTGCCATCAACAAAACAAAGACAGCGTGATGCCTTTCCAGGCAATCTGGCGGAATAAGACATTACACTTCACCTAAACACTAAGCTAGGAGACAGAAACCCTTTAGGATACAGACATCGAAGAGTGACAAGGGGATGGCTTTTGAACCTGACAGTATAGTCTTCTAAAGACTTGCTAAACTATATGTGGCATTTCCTATGACAAATTCCCTGCAGGAATGAAGCTTTACTCTTATGGACTTAGCTCTAAACACAAGGAAGGACTTCAAACAGAATCCAGCAGAGCATTTAGGCAAATGTCTCAGTGTGCTAGTCCCTGTGCAAGATGTTTTGTGTGGATATACAACTCTCAGGATCCCCAGAGAGCTGTGAAGTAAAGTATCTACAGTTGTTGTTGTGAACAAACTAATCCCACTGGACAGGTATGGAGTCTGAGGCATGTATTCTCACCTTCTAACCAGGCTTATGCAAAGGGTAAAATGGATCATCCATGCAATTTTAGCTATAAGCTTCCCGGCACAACATGAGCATCTACCTGTAACAGTTATTTGGTGGTCTGTGCTAATGATTCCCTGGTCAGTTATTTTCCCAGAGAAAACCATGAAGAGTTTCTCCCCCCAGACAAACCCTTCCCAGTCTGCAGGAGAGAAGCAGCACCCACAGCAGATGAAGCAAGCTAAGGAACAGTTCAGCCACCTGGATATACAGAAATCCACGGGATCAGATGGGATGCGTCCAGGAGTGCTGAGGGGGCTGGCTGACACAATTTCAAGGCTTCCACCAACTTTTTGAAAAGTTACTGTTACGGAGGGGCGTTGCTGACAAATGTCATCCCCATCTCCAAGGAGGAGGGCCTGAGATTTACACGCTGGTCAGACTAAATCTCAGTGTCTGTGAAGATTCTGGAGAAAATTTTTATGGAAGCTAGTTCCATGCACAAAAAGATGACTAGTAATAAACAGTACTGATAGTTTGGCCATGTAAATATAAATATCTATTAATTTTATACACATCATTGTAAAAGAGAACAACATTTAACTTCCCATAAGAGGATATATCAAGCATGGACAGTTCTAAAATATGGAGTTTACATTAAACCACTCAGATTAAGACTTGCATGACAAATGCAAATAGTTCAAACACAACTCAAGTTTGTTAGTGGGGTGGAAAAAAGCACAGAATACGACTTGACAGAGTATCAGAAATTGTTCAGAAGCCAAGCTAACTCACCAGACAAGTCTTATTACTGCAAGCATCATCACTAATTTGCAGATTTAAAATGCCAGCATGCAATAAACATCTTGTAGAGAATTATTATTATAATTTTAATTAAGATAATCAAAGCAACTTTTGCTTCAAGTTGTTTTCAATATAGAGTTTATCTATCTTTAAAAAGCTCCCTTTACATGGGACATTGAAGAATGTACATTGCATTCAGATTTAGCAAGCCAGAAATTCTACCATACACCTCCTGACTTGGACTCCTCCGAAAAATTTATTCAGGCTGTTGTTTCATAACTGCCAGCAGAAGGGCAGGCCCTGCTGCCCTTTTACATCTACTCTGTTTCTGTTCTTCCCTTGCACTGGCACTAGGTTCAGCTGAAAAAATATTCTCTCTCTTCTGGTCAAGTGAGTTTTTGGTGAAAGAAAAACATGTAATCAAGAAGTCAAGTCAGGATCATTTCCCTTCACTGAGGCCTCAATTTAGGGCACGGTCAGACAGTACGGCAACACCAGTGTAAGCAGATGTCTGCTTTTTATTGACTCTCTTCCTCTCCACCCTGTGAAAGTCCCAGTTCTTCTTCTCCATCAGGCCTGGGTTTGCTCAATAAAGCAACTCTAGTTACACATCTGGCAGGAACTGATTAAAATTTTTTTTTATTGACTTCTCATGCCAGGAGAAGAGATGGGAGTGCATGGCAAGGGCAGGACCACCAGACAGCAGTGACTCAGTACAGTGGCTCTGCCGTATCGCAAAAACAAACCTTTGGATCTTTTAAAAGTATAAAGAAACTGCAGTCTGAGGCTTTTGGGCAATAGTATTTCAAAGTAACCACACTAAACACCTGATTTTATTTATTTTTAATTACCATAGGCATTTCTGAAACAACCATCTGACAGCTGTCTTGACTAGACACTGTCTCATCCAATCATATAAAATGCATAATGTTTTTATTTTAAACTCCAAATAAATGCTGGAGGCTGAATGCTGCCATATTTATAAAGGCTACTGTTCTTCTCAATTTATACTAAGAACACAAACTAAATCACTGAGATGCTGATAGCTCATAAATGCCTTCCCACAACTCCCCCATGTGTCCAGAAAAAAAGCAGAATTTCTCCCATGCTCACTGGGAAATAGGTAGTTCAATATCCAGCAGCACAAGACACTAGGATACAACTTGGAAGTCCTAGCAACATAAAAAGAGCATGTTGTACCAGTGAAAACAAACTACTTATCATAGATTTGCAATGATATTCAGCATTTGATCAGCCTAGTCAAAGCACGGTCACTCTTGTTAAATCCAAGCTTTTCGGAGGTCTCAAGAGTTCTCCTCTGTGTTTGCTATTATCCTTTCCCTTTTTTTTAAATGACTTTTAGGTAGAAGGAGAGATTAAATTAGTTATTTCCATTCCTCTAGGAACATCATTATGTATGGATAATTAAGTACTGATTAATATACCTGCATGCATCTTCATCACGTGCAACAAAGCATGCTACAAAAAGCTGCCAATAATATTGCCCAAACTAAGTACCACTTCACACACGTCAAAATTCATAACAGCACCAGAGAGTGAATAGATCCCTTAAGCCAAGCAATTCCGGGGGTGTTGGGTAAAATGCTGATATTCACTTTTAAAAAAAAAAATTCTTAGAGGTCAGGGTACATATATCTTATCTCAAGTAGACACCATATACTAGAAACTAAATTCTAGCTTTCCCCAAATACTAATAGAAATAAAACAAAATAAATGGCATAGATTTTCCTTCTTATACTATTTAAACAGTATTCAAACTGACCTACTGGACCGCTGGTTTTACAAAGGTAATATTTATGCAGTGGAAACAAAGAAAGAAAAAGAGAGCACTAAAAGTGATTTAATACCAAAACCTGATCAAGAATGTTTCTGGGCCAAACTTCTGATAACACGTCTGCTTTAACCATACAGACATAACATACCAAAAGCTATAAAGCAGCCCAAGACAGACACTGCAGTACACTTCACCAGTGCAGCAGCACTACTGATTGCTTTTGATTGCATTCTCCTCACATAATTTTAAGAGCAATATAAACTGTAACAGAAAAGAATTTTTTTAACAAAACAGATTTCACTAAACCTTCTCAAATAAACCATCCAAATTATGCTGTACCATTTTTTAAAAGCTGATTTTGTGATTCATACTTAGCTGTGAGCTAACATTACAATTGGTTCTGTTAATCTATACCTTTATATCTAAAGACTATTACAATAAGAGTATGTAGAGTGCCTGCACAGTACACAGGCACAAAGCCTTGTGTAAATCTGGAAGAGTTCAAACTCTGGTATCCTGTAAAAATACTCCAATCTTAGACTCAACACACAAACCCCTAATTATTCTTAAAGTGCAAATTAATGACATTTCCAAAATTATTACTATTTAATACCTGTGTGCCTTAAAACCAGACATTACAGATAACTATAACTTAGCTTCAAGAGCTGTGTAAAATTAATGAGCACGAGATGCACTGCACATAAATGAAACTTAAATTGCTGGGTTCTTTTCAGTTCTTTCCAGTTTGCACTGCTCTCACAGTTAACTTCTTTAAGAATCATGAGCTTGCCCTTTCCACACAGATATTAATGCCTGTCTAGAAGGAAAAATACGCAAATGAAGAACCCTATTTTTCAATAAATAAAAACATTTACAGTATATAAGAAACTCTAGAAATGTGAACACAGGTAAAACAGACCTTCCTAAACTTTAAAGGCTATTTTTAATTTACCATAGAACTATGGCAAATCTTTCATAATTACATTCAGACTTTTACCAAAAAAGTTCTACTGGGTATTTTAGAGACGTGTATTGGCATTATCACTAGATTTCTATCCAGCATTATTAATCTTTCTTTAAAGATTTACCTGCACTACTACATACCAAAGACATGTACCTCTGCCACCTGCTAGTGAGGTGTGCTTCCTAGTGCCCAGAAATGTTCAAAGTGCCCATTCTTCTCTCAAAAAAATATTAACAGGAATTTCTGAAATACATTTCATGAACTTTCTTCTATATATCCAGAGGACTGTACTTTACATTTTTACTACGATTTTTAAGGCACAACTGCCTGCCTGGAATTAAACAGTGAAAACAACCCTCACAACTGGTTAATGAATTATTTTGAGTTAGTTCTGTGCCCGTACCATTTAGTTTAGAAAACAAACAGGCCTTGAAAGCATGCCAACAATTAAGTCTGAAATATCTCGATACCTTACAAGAATCTACGAAGAAAAACTTAAATTCTTTTGTGTATCCCACTTCTAATCATATAAATAACAGGATGGCTTCTGACCATGCAGATCACGCCGCTTTTTATCTCACAGCTTAGCCACAAGTACAACCTACTGAGGTTTCCCATAGTTTGGTGTTACTTTCTGAAAATGCGTGAAAGACCAGCATTTAGCGCTAGCTTCTTTGTTAATATACCTATGTATTGATGCACACAGAGGCAGAGCCCAGATAAATCGGAGAGGTGCCAAATGAAATAGAGGAAGTCTTTATCAGCTGTTCCACCCACAGTTCTGTAGAAACACCCTCTCAAGTCCACCCTTTTTCTGTACAAAGTCGAAACTGTTTTCCCTGCCACGACTTGACCAATTAAACATTACCAGGCGCAGTGGAGAAACTGCCCGGTTCCGAATGCCGAGAAACAACTCCTAACGGGAGCCGATACAGTTACACGTGCCCATAAAAACAAGCGAGTTTTCCCTCGGCCTGGCAGAGGGGAGACCCTCCTGGAAGTCAGGGTCACATTTCGAGAAGAACCCGGGCTCGTCTTTTATTTCCTTAAGCTGAACTTTCCGCCTGCCCGTGCTGCCTTGTTTCGGGGACAAGGAAGCGGCCGCGAGGGCGAGGGAAGGAAGCCGGGAAGCGGCCACCAGGACCGGGCGGGAAGCCTCGAGGGACGGAAGCGGAGCCGGGAGGGGAAAACACAGCCGAGCGCGGAGGGAAGAAGGACCCGAAGGGGAGAGGACGGGAGGGCAGCTGACCCGGTCCTCGGCGAGGAAAGTCCCGGGGAAGGGGCGGGGGCGCCAGGCCGGCCCCGGACGGCGGGGGAGAGGCCCGGGCGGGCTGAAACGGCGGGCGGAATGGGGAGCCCGGCGCCGGCCCAGCCGCGGCCCTAGCGCCGGGGCGCCCCGGAGAGCGGGGCCCGCCGCCCCCGGCCCCGAGGGCTGGAGACGGGAGAGAGGGGGAAGAAAGAGGGAGAGAGGAAGGGAGACGGCGCCGAA
>VZTE01003320.1:1592667-1649977 GCA_013397775.1 Eulacestoma nigropectus | reverse complement strand
CCGCGTCCCCCTCCCGGGCCGCGGAGGGTGCGGCGGCCGAGGGCGCGGGGCTGGCGGTGCCGGAGAGTCCCGGAGAGGCGCCCGCCTCAGAGAGCGGTCCCGCGGGAGCCGGCTCCGGGAGCAGCGGCGCTCCCAGCCCGCCGGGGGAGGAGTCCCGCAGCCTGGACTCGCTGGAGTCCTTCTCCAACCTGCACTCCTGCTGCCCGAGCAGCTCCGAGCTCAACAGCGACGCCGACGAGGCGGTGGTGGCGGGGGCCTCCTCGGGGGGCCCGGCCCCGGAGCCCGAAGGGGACAGGCCGGCGGCGGGCTCCCAGCTTCTCTCCGCCTCCAAGGAGCGCTTCCCCGGGCAGTCGGTCTATCACATCAAGTGGGTCCGCTGGAAGGAGGAGAACACGCCCGTCATCACCCAGAACGAGAACGGCCCCTGCCCGTTGCTGGCCATCATGAACGTGCTGCTCCTGGCCTGGAAGGTACCGGGCGAGCGGGCGCCATGGCGGGGCCGGACGGGCGGTGCCGCCTGGGCAGCGCGGGCGGTTCGTGTGGCGCTGGCAGCGTTCGGGGCTCCTGAGCCAACGCGGCGTGAGGGCACCGCGGGAAGTTTGTGCTGTTTAGGACAAGGACATTATCGAGAACGCTGGAGAGGGACTTCTGACAAGAGCATGTGGCGATAGGACAAGGGGAATGGCTTTAAATTATCAGAGGGCAAGTTTAGATTTAAGGAAGAAATTCTTCCCCATGAAGGTGGTGAGGCACTGGCATAGCTTGCCCAGGGAACCTGTGGATGCCCCATCCCTGACAGTGTCCAAGGCTAGGTTGGATGGGTCTCTGGGCAACGTGGTCAAGTAAAAGGTGTCCCTGCCTATGGCAGTGGGGTTGGAACTAGATAATCTTTCAAGTCTCTTCCAACTCAAACCATTCCGTGATTCTTTGAAGAAATACACAGGCTTATTTCTGCTATTAAGCACATGTCTCACACATAGAACTTTGAAAATAAATACTGCCATGCAGTCTGTTACCAATATACTGCTTAGATGCTGCTGTCATATACAGACTTACTTCGTTGTTGTCGTCTTAAAACAAATAAAATATCTAGATGATGTTTACTAACCTGAACAGTATATAGTTTCCAGACGTGTACAGGTTTCTAGTAAGTAAAGATTACTATTTATAGCACTGAACACATAGGTGATATTTTTGGAAAACAGGTTAGTTTCATATAATAAAGTGTATGCAGAGTTGTACAAAATGCAGAATTGTACAAAACACAGATTTGTACAAGTAACTGCCTGAGTAATAGGGACACATTCATACAGTTATCCAGTATAGATTGTATTTAAATTAATGAGTAAATCAGGTCGGGATCAAGTACAGCTTTGAGACCTGGAAGTTCTTGTGCTCCGAAGCCATTGTGGATGTGGACTTCCCGTAATCTTAAAATAATTTTTTTTCCAATCTTTTAAGTAATTAAAATCTAAGGCATAATGTAGTTATTAAGATGTACACGTGAAAGGAGTAGCTGTTGGAGAAAAGCTATCAGGCTGTGTGCATTGCAAAACAGGGATGAGGGGCACGTCTCAGGAAATGCTGGCAATTCAGCCCCGGAAGACTGAAGAGCTGATAGAATGGAGTCCTGAAATAGGGCAGCTTTACAGGAATAGCTTTTACGTTGTAGTAGCAAGGGGGAGAAATTTGGTACTGGAAGAGTAAGAGGTTGTTCGCAGTGTAACAGGTGACTTAGGAAAAGGTCAAAATGGGAATGTGTTATGAGAAGAAATTGGTTTAGATGCAGGTAGCTCCAGAAGGTTGATGCACTTGGTTGAGTTACAATTGCTACACATTCTTCTGAGCAGAATAGCTCAGACATCAGGAGGAAAACTCTGGGTACAGTGATGTTGATATTGAAGCATAAGTAAAAGCAGTACAGGGAAGTTGTGTATGACTCTAAGATACTGCTTTGTGTAGGTTCTGCCACCCTCAAGAGGGTGTGAAGGTTGTTGTAGGCTTCAGTATTGAACACTTGCTTTCTGTGCTCCCTCTTTATCATCTAGGGGTGACGTGAAAAACTTAACCATTCCTTATCATTTTGTGTGATGGCATCTTAAAAGAAACTGCTAGTTACAGAATTTCCTTTTTAATCTTTGGTTTAATGAAAGATGTAAATGGGACAGCGCTGGTCCTGTTGTTTGAATTAAAATTTTTGTAGGTTTGTTCCTTAGCATTCTTCCTTTTCCTTCTGCTGCTGCTCTCCAACCAGAATTTTAACTGACATTCTGCTGTGATCAAATACTACATTAGTGAGAATTAAGCTAATACCCAGTTTTATAAATAGGCGAAAACCAAAATACCCTTTAGGAGTGCCCTACTGTTTCTTATTGCTCAGATTACAGGAAGTTTTCTATAGTTCTGTCTGTTTATGTAAAACCTCAGCAGAATTGACATGAGTTGCAGACAGGCAGCTAAACTGGTGAAACTGTCATCATGAGTTATTATTTATAGGCTTGAGGGTTTTCCTGTTAGTTGGTCATGTATCGTAGTTGCTTGTAATTGGTTTTCCTAATTACTGCCTCTCCAAATTAGCCTTTGTTTTTCCCAGTTCATAGTTAAGGACCACGTTGACAGTGGTTGGGGTGGCAGCTCGTCTGTACATCACTGAGAGTAGCGTGCTACAATGTGGAGGCTGAGGATGGATATTCACCTTCTCATTCCTCCTGAACCAAAATGAACCCTAGACTGGGTCAAGTAATTATAATTTGGGAACAAGAAGGCAGACCAAAAGATGAAAATAGGCAAAAGTAGAGTGAGAATACCATTGTACCTATTAGGTGAAAAGAAACTAAATGTAATGGGAAAAAAGGGCGTAAGAAGGAGATGAGGAGGGAAAATAGAATCACAACAGGGAATAAGAAGTTAAACCGTTACTCTTTGGGTTCTATTCCCTGTGTCAGCCATCATCTTTCCTTCTCAGAGCTCTGTCCTGACAAGGCTGAGAGTTCTGGTCATCCTGTGGATAGATCAGGTCTCAGACAACTTAAGTGCAGTACTGGTTTGGCAGTTGGGGTTTTGGAAATCCTGAAATAGTAGCACCCACTGTGACGGTTCAAATTCCATTTTGAAAATACCAGGTTTTGGAACTAAACTTGTGATAAAACTGCTACCTCTCTTTTATCCACTACTTTCAAAGGATATATAAAACATAGAGGTGGCAGATTTCAGAAATTGTATTTTAAATATTAAAATTATGAAATTACTTTTCTTTTGAAGTGTTTTTGCAGTCTGCCTGTCTAAGTGTAACTTGCAGTTTAGCCTATAGGAGGGAGAGCTGAGGAGTTCTGTACAGAAGTGTTACAGAAATGTTCTTCTAAGAAGAAAAACTAAAACACTGTGATAGCAACTTGGAAAAGTAGCTGTTGTGCAAAAGAGTGTGGTAACCACTTAGACCTGTGTGATGGAAATTAAAGCAGAAGTAGAGATTGAAACAAACATTTTTAAATGTATGTACAAGTGTGAGTTGTGTCCTCTGATGTAGAGTAGTGTAGCACACTGTTTTTCAGCTTATTTAAATCTGGCCATTGCTCAGTTTTTGCTCAGGCCTGTGGCTCGCTACGTGGTTAGGCTTAGCAATGCAAAGTTGTCTTTTCCAAGTGCCTTTTGTGATTTTTGTTAGATGTAGTTCATGCAACACTTTCTGATAACTTCTGGCATTGCACTAAATGTAAATTGGGGGGAGTGGGGGATGTGGCGGTCTATCAGATGCTAAAAGCTTAATGAGGGTTCCATGTGATTCTGCTCTGTGCTTCTTAGGTAGAATGTGATGTCTTGTAGCTGAAGAACTCTGTGAACCTTAACACGCTGCACAGAAATGACATCGGAAATGTCCAAGGAAGATTTTGAAACATAAAATAAGCAAAGGGAAAACATGATACAATTTGAATATAAATAATATTGTCTTGAGAAGTGCGTGCATATGGAATATCTTGTTCTTATGTAGGAGAACAATGCCAGTAGCATATTTGACAGTGCATTTGAAAGTTTTTTGTGTCATAATCCTCTCAGCAAATGGAAGGAGCCATGTTCCCTACATACCTAGTTCTACTAAAATTTTGGTAACTTTTAGAACTGCATGAATAAGTAAATGTTATATAACCATTTTCTTGCTTAGATGCATCCAAACTGATGTGCAGAGAAGAGGTAGAGTAAAAAATTCTAGTTAGAAATTCTTAGGTTTAGGTTTTCATAAAAATGGCCTGTTTCAGAGGATCTGTGCTCGGCGTGCTCCTGCTGATACCCACTTCGTTAGTGCGAGCCTGCAGTGGTGGTGCCTGGTCTGAGGTCTGGCACTGGCCCTTCACACGTGATGCGCTGTCCCTGTTGCTGAGCTGCCCGTCCGTATGGCCGCAGTTTGCACAGATTGCTCGGATGGGCTGGCGCAGGCTCCGGGGGCTCGCTCAGCGGGGCCCTTGGCAGCCTCCCTTCCTCCGGCACCTGTGGGATGAGGTGAGCCCGCAGATCAGGGGGCCTGGAGCTGTGCCCAGTCACAGCAACAAGCCCGCTCCGAGCGGCTGAGGGAAACCTGGCTGAGGGGGAGGCATTGAGGACATGGAGTGGCAGCACGCGCCGTCGAGCTGTCGTGTGACAGGTTCGTGAAGCTGTTCCTGCAAGGCTGGGGGCACTTATTTGCAAAGAATATTAATTATTTTTTGTCGAAGCTGCTTGAAGCTACCCTTACCTCTCTGGAACATTGTGTTCAGAGGAGTTGCGTGTTTTAGATAAACGTGTTTTGAGACCATAATATAAGTCTTATATAAGACTTATTATATAAGCCATTAGAAATTTTCTTGGACCCTTTCTATATTCACAGTATTTTTGGAAGTGTTATCCTCTGTGCATGACTATCGCTTAATTTTTTTTAAGCCCTTCTGTAGTGTGGAAGAATACGGTGGAAAATTAGTATTATGTAGTTTTGAGGTTTGTAGTCTCATTCATAGAAACTGTGTAAGTTTTATTAGACAATCTGTTCCATATGAAAATTTGTTTACCACTCTTGTCTTTTAATTAAAACACGTCTCAACTGTATGTCGTGTTGTAGTTGCCTGAAAAGGACTAAGTTTCCTACTCCTGAGTGTAGGAAATAAAATGTAGCTAGAGTTAGAAAGAGCCATCAGGGCGAAAGACCAGGAAACTACAGTAGAGGTGTACAGGAAATGGGTGGGAGTTGAGGAAATGCATTTTTCCTAAAATGTGGAATTGATGTAAAATCTAGCAACTAAACCTTGAAACCTGTTGAGAAAATGTGTCCTTCAAAATACTAGATTGTTATGGACAACAGCAGCTTTTACTACCGTTGCTTACATTGTTTTCTTCTGTTGATTTATCTGCCTAATGACTGTGGTTCAGTATGATTTTTTGCTCTCCCTTAAGTTTTAAGGTATTTTTCTATCTCATTTCCTCTTCACTGTACACTTGCTGTTGCTTAAATGCTTGCAATGAAGCTCTGAACAGCTGGGAAATGTCATGTTCTCTCTATATCCTTTAAATCAGCCCTGTTCAGAAGTACTTAGAACTGTGTTGGAACCCCATTAGCCTGCTTAAAAGGTATGATCAAGGTCCCACTACACAGCCAGCCCTAAAGTTATGCCAAGAAGTAACCAATTAACTTTGTTTAGCGTTTAATCAAGCAGTTAATTTTGAGATGTAGCTTGTTAAAATATCCAGCTTTGAGAGATCGTGGAGATAGGAGCAAAACCACTTTGCTTTTTCTGCAGTAAAAAAAATAAATGGTTAACATTACAGTTGCGGGGGGAAGTTCCAGTTGTTAACCAGTGATGTAAATAATATGTAGTGCTATTTGTACGTAGAGCTCAAATATAGGTAAGCCATGTAATTGTGCTTTAGAGTTGCTGTTTGTCACATAGGCATGCTTCTAGAGGTTCCAAATGTGGTGTGGAGCAGAGACACCCAAGCAGTGCTGGCTGAGCTGATACAAATGGTTTAAATAAATAATAAAAAGAGCTAGCTTCAGTCCTGAAAGAATCATCACAGTAGCCCAGTTAACAGTTCAGGGAGCAATGCTAATTTTCCTTCATATTATACTGGCACATCTGTGCTGTTTGTAGTGCCAGCAGCACTTCAGGCAGGGCTGGTGGAGGCGATGCTATTCTGTGCCTTAGGAGCTGTGATGAGCCAGACCTGGCTCAGAGGTGTGCACAGCTAGTGTTTGCTATGACTTGAATGCTGCCAATCCCAACTGGGAGCTTAAGGAGCAGCTTTTTAACTTGTAGTCCTATTGTTTACATGGCCCAATATGTTATATTTATGTGACTACTCAATATGAATATTATGAACAGGATCAAAGAGTATGAAGCATTTAGCCTATTGAGCATTAGTTTTGGGAAGAGTTAAGAAGTTCTGCAAGTTACGATCAGTTGTTACACATTTAATATTTTCAAAAAAACCGTATGCCTATGCTTGCATGACTGATTTTTCTTCTTTAATTCCTTTCCCAGATCCCATTACTATCAACTTCTTTATATGCCCGCTGTCTCTGGGTTGATCAATGTGTGGCATATGCCAATTCTAACCCAAGTATGGACATATTTCTTAGAGTATAAATAACAAAGCCATGTTAACTTGGGTCTCTTTCTTCTTCCAAATTTAATGAAACTTCTTGTGAATTCATATATTTAACACATTTACCTTTTGTCAAATATAATTAAAATTGATAAGACACATGTAGCCCAACCATACCTCATTTTCTCTGCAAAGTTATTAAAATAGCTCAGTTTTCATACTGAAAACCCTCCATCACAATGTGAACATAGTAGTGTGTTGCTATACTGTATTTTTGAGTTTGAGGTGCTGCATCAAAGGCTTTATGTATATTGTTCTTCCGTTTCCTGGTTTTCTACTTCTTCCTTCTTCACAACCAGAAAAGTAGGTGGAACCTATTAAATCTCAAACATGAGTTAACAGTCTCACATCATGTCTTTCTATATGTGTCAAGGAGAGCAGTGATCAGTATAGAGGAACTTGATTAAAAAATTCCCAATAAATAAATATCAGAGTTTCTAGACTTTCAGTGATAAGATGTTGGAGAGTGATAGGATGAGAAGATTAAAAACTGAAGAGACATCTTAAAAATCAACCCCCAGACAAACCAACCCCAAACCCTAGAAAAATAAAATTCACATTTATGCAGACAAAAATTGAGTGCACTAAAGTCTATATCCCCCTTTGGTATTTCTTCAGATTGCCAGAAGCATGTCCTTGTATGTGTTTGTGCTTTGGCTGTTGCATTTCTCCCTGCAGTAAACGGAAGTGTTCAACCAAAACATTTACCCAGGATGCTGGAAGACATGAGGATGCAGGAAGCTTTTAGCTCTGGCTGATGCCGAGGTGGTTGGTTTTAGCCGGTGATGATGGTGGGAATAGATCAGGGAAGGGGAGAATGGAATCTTCACCACAGAGTTTGCGTGTCTGGTCTGCTCTGTGTGGGGCTAAACCAAACCCTTGGAATGTGAATGTGGGATTAGAGGCTGGGAGGTCATTTCCTTGTACTGGCACAAGTCTTTGCCTTCCCTGTCCCGGCAGCTACTGACACTAGATCCTTTACAAACTTTGTCTGTACACAGGAACTTCTTGAGCTAATACTCAGCTAAGAATTTTAATGAAGGTAGGGAATCAAAGACTTGAGGAAGATGAAGTTTTCTTAACAGTTCCTAGTCTGTTAATTCTGGGTGCTTGTAGTTGAGCCACTGCAGGGAGTGGTGTGAGCTCCTGCTGGAGAAATGTTTTGGTGGGAGAAGGGAGCACTATGCAGAGACCTGCAGGTGGGAGAAAGTGCTGTGTGCATGTGGTTTCTCTAAAAACCAAAATGCCTTTTTAATCTCTTCTTGTGGCTGCTATTTAGTAGAGGTCCAGTATGCTAATAGCCTTATAAACTGGTGAGGGAGATATAATCAGAAGTCTTCTGTCTAGAAATACCATGTTGATGCTTTTTAAATTGTAGTGTTTTGGTGTTCTAAAGAGAATATACTTTTACTTTCACAGATTAAACTGCCACCAATGATGGAAATCATAACGGCTGAACAGCTGATGGAATACTTAGGTTAGTAATTACAATAAATGGCTTTAACTTGTATATTACACTTCACAGCGTGTAGTAATTTAGAACTTTATTCAGCTTTTTATTTGATCCAAGAAAACTACTTACAGTATTCAGTTACTCATGCTTTTCTTTAACTGCTTTTAGAAGTTTTCTGTACTGCTTTCCAAAGTGATTGGTCTAGTTGATACAGTTGGTATGGCTTAGTGCACCAACACATTGATAGATTTAAACTTATTCATGTCTCTTACAGTGTTGTTTCATTAAAATGGACAGAATGTTTTAAGTCAACTCTGTCTTTAATTGTCTACAATAACTCTAATCCTTGGAAGTATGAACCAATTAAAATAACAAGAAAAATTAATGTAGTCCTCACAGTGATTTGGGTCTCATTTGCAGGCACTATTCTGGTGTCATACTCAGTGTTCAGCAAAACTGCAGCTCTTTCTATCTGACAGGGCTCAAACTTTAACACCCCTGATGATCCAGGTGTTAAAAGTGCAGCTGTGATAGTACTTAAGGTGTGTGTACCACTTTTCTTTCCCTTGTAGCCTGACATATATAAAATGTTTGAACTTAATAGACTAGGTTTGATTTTTCTTACGCAGAAGAAACCCTTACTATATTTTCTTTTTGCTTGTAAAGAACGTAGCTTGTTCTTTTCAGAAGCAAATTGCTGAATCTTGTGGTTGATTAAAAAAGTTACCTACATAATTTTCAAAAAAAAGTAAATCTTGCTCCCTGTGTCTAAACATTTCTTATAATTGCATTGATGGCATAATCCTGTCTGAAGTCAGTACATAATTCCAGTTGTCTATATCTGTATTCTTTCTTGAGGGCATATATTAGCTTCTGGAATTGTCTTACTAAATTGAGTAATAAAACTGTGTTCAAATTATTTAAGTTCCTATTCAATCAACAGGATTAGCAGTTACAGTTCTTCCACAGCTGAAAAAAAAGCTGAAACCAACAAAACAGCCTTCAACCAGTTTTAAGTTAAAAGAGTATAAATTAGGAAACCTATAATGACATTTTTCTGAGTTTAGTAATGGAGCAAAGGAATAAGTACAAAAACATTGAAATAAAATCTGGAAAGTGGATACTAGTCTCTAAAGATGCTATAAATCTTGAACCTCAGTGTGTTGATTAACTATTAATTAATTTATTACCTTTGTGTTGTAGACAAAGGTGGAATACAAGTGTTGTGGTTTAAGCCCAGGCAGCCTCTTGCTCACTCCCCTACCAGTGAGATCAGGGAGACAATGGGAAGGGTAAAAGGCAGAAAACCTGTGGGCTGAGTTAAAGAGAGTTTAATAGGAAAAGCAGAGCAAAACAGGGCATTAATTCACTGCTTCCCACGGGCAGGCAGGTGTTCAGCCATCCCCAGGAGGGTAGGGCCCTGTCACACACAGTGACTTGGGAAGAAAAACACTATCACTTCAAGTGTTCCGCCTTCCTCCTTCTTCCCTCCACTTTATATACCAGGCAGGATGTCACATGGTCTGGAATATCCCTATGGTCAGTGGGGGTCACCTGTCCTGGCTGTGTCTCCTCACAGCCTCCCATGCACCCTCAGCCCTCACCAGCGTGGCCCTGTGAAAAGCAGAAAAGGCCTTAGGTCTGTGTGAGCCCTGCTGAGCAATAACTGAAACATCTCTGTATTATCACCACTGTGTTCAGCACAAATCCAAAGCACAGCCCCATACTAGCCACTGGGAAGAAAGTTAGCTATACCCCAGTCCAAACCAGCACAACAAGTTTTACAGGATTACTGGTGTATAAAACATGGCAAAACATTCACAGTATCTGTCAGGATAAGTGGTTACCTTTTTGATTGTGTACAGAATTACATACCTTAACAGTGAACTGTGAACAGTTTGACCTTTTTATATTTTTAAGCTGAGGCACAGAGGGAGGTCAGTTTTTGAATAATGAAGAGATTGGTATGATACCCCAAGAGATGATGAAATGTTATTTTAGTAACAGT
The DNA here is from genome assembly GCA_013397775.1 of Eulacestoma nigropectus. Taxonomy (NCBI): domain Eukaryota; kingdom Metazoa; phylum Chordata; class Aves; order Passeriformes; genus Eulacestoma; species Eulacestoma nigropectus. Next base: position 1,639,889 of record VZTE01003320.1, on the reverse strand, counting down.
GTTGGCCATTTGAATTTTATTTCTTAATATGATCTTACTATGTTTTTTATATTCATATTTTACTCCATAATTATAATTCAGTTTATAAAACAATGTGATCTCATTAATTAGGTAGCAAACTTCAGTTGTGGAATTGTGGTATTTATTATCAGTCAGCTTCAGTCAGAAATATTCATAGAAATGTTGAAGCTTTGGTTGTAGAATAAATTTTAATTTCATTTCTGCTTTCTTTTAGGAGACTACATTCTTGATGCAAAACCTAAAGAGATATCTGAAATTCAGCGACTTAATTATGAGCAGGTAAGGAGCTGCTCCTAAGATACAGTTGCTTATGTCCGAGGAAACTAAAACTGCGTTTCTCACTTAGGGTTTGTCACCTTGTTGAAAACCAGAAGCATACAGACCATTGTTTGTAGTTTGTTTTTTTCTGGTCTTGATGTAGAGTATTATTTTTATATATGTGCTATTAGTGAAGAAAAACACAGTATCTATTAACACAAAACTTTTTTTTTTTCCCCCCCCCCCCGTTATGAGCGTAATGAAGTAATTTGGCTTTTATTGAGGAACTGTAACACAAAGGTACTAATAAAAGTATATCACAGGGTGCTTGCTTTTTGAAGTCTTCTGTTGCATGTCCTTCAGTGTGCTCTGTTCTGTAGTGCCTGCCAGAGTTTCTCTGAGGATGTAAACTGAGTAAGAGAGAGATCTCTATTCTTTACTGTGATGGACTAAAAAAGGTTGATGCCATGTTATGAAAGGCAATATTATTTGCACTGGCCACTGTTTGTATGTCATCACAGAAGTCTTTCTATACTAAAGATAATGCTGTTAGTTTTAAAAAATATTGATTTAGTATGTATTTTCCAAGCTCTGCATGTAATCATAGCTGGTTTTTTGGTTACTCCTGGAAAAGTGATTTTGAATTTTTTAATAGGTGTATTAATAGTTCTGTTTACTCTTAGGTCATTTTTTCTTGCTCTCATTCAGTGTTGAAAACCAAATTGAGTAACTTGAGATTGATTTGTACCAGATAATAGGAATTACTTTTGTAATAACAAAGTTGGCTATTTTTTTCCACACAATTCTGTGCTGTAGAAGGTTATAGCTATAATCAACTTACAGGAGGGTGATGAAAACTATTAATGCCTGGTGAACGTACAACCTCTATAGCTTTCTTATGTTCAAATATATGGGTTTACTACATAAATGTCACATACCTTAAGTTTTTAACTGTGTAATTTCAAAGAAGCCTTCTGTTCTAGAAATCTTCTAAGTTGTTTTGAAGGTTCCAAAATAGCTAAAGTAGAAGTGTTAATGTTGAAATTGTAGTGAGAAACTCTTGTGGTTTTCTGGTCCGTTTGATGTAATCCTGCTTCGTTTGCAAAGAAAACATTACAAAATAAATGCAACTATTGTCTGGAGATGTATGATCTGAATTTGTGGATGGCTAGTGCTGGCTTACTATGGACTTCTTAATCATTTAGCAGAGTAAGATTATGGCAAAATTTCTTTCAAAACATCTTGGACAGGTTTTTATGTTTGATAATCTGGTCCCTACTAATGACATGCACTTGTTAAGGTGGTTGGTTTGCTTTTAAAATGATAAAGACTTAAAAGTTGAAGCCAGCCTTGAGAATTACTTCAAAATCGTGCTAAATTCTAATAGCAAAGTTGTCAGTAGGATGAAGCAACACATAGTAAGGTAGTGGGAGCTGTTACATTCCTGGTCATGGAAACTTGACAGAACAGTGCAGTTGAAGGGCTACAAGCATTGAAACTCTCATTTACAGCAGCCATGCTCAAGTGCAGATTCTGATCAGAAGACAACAGAAGCAACTGTCTTTAACCATCAGTAGTTTTAGTCTGTGAATCTTTGCTGTCTCCATCTCCTGTCCAATTTGTATTTCTGGTCTTTGTCATGCTATTTTCCCATTGTTGTAAGCCTGAATTCCTCTTAAGCAACAGAATGTTGCAAAACCCAAAAACCCCCAAACAAACAACAAACAAAAAAGTGCCTCAGTTTCCCTGAATCTTTTGCAAAGACTTTCTGATCATACTTTTTGTGGGCTTTTCTCACTTAGTGGAAGATTCTTTTTCCTGCATGTCAGGAATGTTTTTTTAATCTGTTGGTTCAAGATAACTGTCTCACAAAGCACGTTTTCTGTGGTTCATCTTTCCTTTCTGTGCTTGGAACTTCATAACTTGATAATTCTCCTTAGGATTCCATTGGGATCACTACTATTATAAGTGCTACTTTCATGACTTGTTTCTACAGTAGAATCTACAGGCCATTTAAAGGTATGCCCAAAATAACATAGAATTTTTTTTTTTATGAAAGAAAAAAGGTGGTCAACAATTAACACTCTGATTCTTAGTACTGAACCCTGAAATTAGAGTTGGCAAGTGTGTCTGTGTAGATCGTTTTATTCATTCATTATGTAGTGACAAGTACTTCAGCCTGACTTGTAAGGGAAGGCTTAAAAGGGGAGAAGAAACTTCAAGAAAAGTCCCTTGAAGATTCCTTTATAATTCAGTTTTCTTGCAAACATCTGGCTTGTGGCTTTGGGATATAGACCTAAAAACAATCAGAGCTGCCTAAAAGTATTTTATGGGTGTAAAAGAAGAAACAGTCAGATAGAGGTGATTGGAGGGAGATTCTTATTTTTCAGATATTTTCTAGCACATTGAGGATGTGTAACATGAATGTGCATTGAAGAAGTTGTTTATGTAATTTACCCGTTTAAATTTTTTTTATTTTGAAGTGTTGAGTTGATGAGTACTAAATGATGAAGGGTTACAAGAGTAACCACCGAGTGTACAAAGCTCTGTTTGGTCATCTGTTCTTTTTTCCTTTCTGTTGTCAGAATATGAGTGATGCAATGGCAATTCTGCATAAGTTGCAGACGGGTCTGGATGTCAACGTGAAGTTCACGGGTGTCCGAGTATTTGAATACACACCTGAATGCATAGTGTTTGATCTTCTTGATATCCCCTTGTACCATGGATGGTTAGTGGACCCTCAGGTAACTTACTCTGTTTCAAATATTTTTAAAAAAAAGTTATTCTGGATGTTATTGGTGGGAGGGGAGATATTTCAGAATTGTAACAAGTCAATAATGATTACAGTAATGAATTTTTTTTAATCTAGTCAGAAAAATTGAGGAGTGAATACAGACTGTGTGTTTTTTAGTGCAGGAACTTTGCAGAGCCTGGGTCTATAGTCAAACTACTTTAAAAGTCTCCTATGACTCTGTAAAGAAGAATTGTTTTTCTGAGGGAAGTAGCAAGTTGTCCCAGATATGGTGTCCCAGTCATCATTTTTGAAAGCTTGTTAGAGAACACTTGGAAGGAAAAACAAAGTTACTTTCCTCCTTTTTTTAATTCTGATTTATTAGTCACTGCTATTGAGAAATGAGGATGGTGGAACTGGTTGGAGAGAACTGCATCTTTAGCAAACATGTAATTTATTTTTAATTATATTATTTAATAAACAGTAAAGTGGTATTGTTTACTTAGGGGGAAACTGGTGAGTTTGGCTGGCTTAATAATGCCTAAGAGTTTTTCTTTTCATGCCTTGTTGGTGAGAGTTGCTGTTCTGCTGGCCCAGCTGATCCAACTCATGCCCTGTTCTCCATCTGCCTTAGCTTTTGGTGCTAAGGGTTAACTCAAGGATTTAAAACGGGATCTGAGATAGCAAAATGTGTAACACTCTGGGCTAAAACTTTTTGGCCTAGATTTTTTAAGGGGAAAACATCCTCTCTTTATTGAATTCTTATTATCTTATTAATAATTTTCACTGGCTTGCATTTGTGTTCTGTTCTTCCCAAAGGTAAATTCTCTGTGTTGTTCCTTCCCGCTGCAGGTTGCAGACATAGTAAAAGCAGTTGGTAACTGCAGTTACAATCAGCTGGTAGAGAAGATCATTTCTTGTAAACAGTCAGACAACAGTGAACTGGTTAGTGAAGGTGAGTAATATTTTTCTGTGTTTTATCAAAGTATGTGCCCTACCAAATCTAAGTCACATATTTTCCATGTGGGTCATGCTGAGTAGAGATGTAAGTGGGAAGAGCTGCATTCTGTGTGCTGAGCTGCTTTCCTGGGCAGGCACACAGCACTGTGCTTGTCTTCTCAACTTTTCTGATGCATTCTCTTGATCTATTCAATACACTTTTTCAACAGCTGGCAAGAGCTTCCCCTATTGTGGCAGCATTCAGATTTCAACTTAGCTATGTATTATCTCCTATAATTAGAATATGAATTATATACTCCATTACAACGAGATAAAACATGAGTAATATTATAAGTGGATATAGCATTTCTGAACACGAAGAGGGTTGTCTACAGTGCTGTGGTTTTAGAACTTTCAAACTTACTGTCCCCTCTCTGAATGTGTTCCTTAAGACTTGTGGCAATATGGGGACATCTCCGTAGTGGGGAGATAGGAAGAATACTGCTGTTGTTACCAGGTCTTACATTAGCAAGTGTGTAATAGACACACGTAACAGTATGTGTTGCTTTTGTAGGGTTTGTAGCTGAGCAGTTTCTAAATAACACAGCTACACAATTGACATACCATGGACTGTGTGAGTTGACTTCAGCTGTCCAGGAGGGAGAGCTTTGTGTGTTCTTCAGGAACAACCATTTTAGCACCATGACCAAATACAAGGTACATTCAACATTTTTGTCTTTATTGTTGGGTTTTGTGTGCTCGTTTCAAAGCAAATCATGGTTTTTCACTGTCCTGAAAGAGAATTCCAGGTTGTTATATGTAAATATGGCTTACAGTGAATGTAAGGTCTGTAGCAAATGTTATGTAGGAATTACTGATTACAGTGATTTAAACACTGGGATCCATTACTTCTTTAAATCTTCATGTAGCCTTTCCCTTTATGTTGAGTTTGCTGCTTGTGTTAACTCTTTGTGGTTACGTATAGTTACATACACTTCTTATGGTTTAAATTTTCTTGCAGTTTGTGGTTGGCATGATAAGGTTAATTTAATTAATTTCTTGTTTCTGAGGATCTAAAAGTTTGCATTACATTTGGGCCAGTAGATGAATAGGTTCATGTTCAAAATCTCAAATATCTGGAGAAGTTGAGGTGATCTACAATAATTGGTTCCCTTTGTTAGGGAAGAGAGGTTTTTTTAATTTTTTTTTTTTTTTTATCTTAATCTGGGGAAGCAAAATGGTGGCAATTGTGAAAGGAGTATTCCAGGATACAAAAAGCAAGTGTCGGCTTGGTTAGTGCTTCTGGGACTCCTTCCTCCATGGAATGGAGAATCTGGCTTGGCAAGTTTACATTAATTTATGGAGCATCTTCATGCTAAAACAACTTTACTTTTGCTAGGATGGTAGTGTATGAGTTTTTACTCTTGTATAGAACTTAAAATTCTGTTTTGGTTATCTGTTATTTAATATGACTTCAATTTCATGTACACTTATACTTATGAATAATGGTAATAAAAGCAAAAAAAAGGTGGTGTGTAACATGCAAAAAGGTTAAGAAACCACTGGTTTTGCCATTATATGATAATGTCATATACCTCATGTGAATGACACTTTCATTTGTCACTACTAGTCCTTTTTTCCTCCCTCTGTTAATCTTCACTGTCAGTGCTAGTCTTTGGCATTTTGAGTAACTACTCATAAGCTGAGCTAAAGGTCTGAACAGGCCTGATAAATAATGATTAACTCTACAAGCAGGTAACACATTTGGTTTTCTGATTAGAATACATCTGTCTACAATGCCACTCTCTCACAACAGTAGGGCAAGTAAAAGGATCTTTCTCCTCCCTTCCTCCATTTAAATAACTAAAAGCTATGAAGTGTGTCTGTTTGTGGTCAAATATTACACTTCCTGATGCAGCTCATTTAAATCAAAATTTTAAGTATAATTTTTCTCCCCTCTGCTTTTCTAAATTTAGTTCTTGGATTAGCTGGTAGTAGCTCGTGAAGCAAGCCTGTACATTGTTTTATGCTTTCATTATGCAATGGGGAGGGAAGAACAAACCCCAACCTCAAAACAGTTTGGTTTTGAAAAAGAAAATACTAAGTAAATACAGTAAGCAGCTGTAATTTCTGTGTACAAATGGTACTTAGAGGCGCAGGATACCTCTTTGACTTTGTTTAAAGGATATTCCAGATAAAATACATAAATCCTTCTGGAAGTAATGCATTTTTGTGCTATTATTAAAGTCTCTAAAATTAAAAATATTATTTGTATTAAATATAGTCAATGAGTATCACTTTGACCTGTGGATTATAAATACAGATTCATTTTGTAAAACACAGACTGTTTGTAGTCTTTTGCAGCCCAGTATTTAGATCAAAGGCCAGAACCTGGTGTGTGTTTGTCTGGGCTTTATCAGCGTTGTACTTGTAAACATGTACTTCTCAGTTGAGATCCTTTTTCCTTATAGAAATAAAATGCAACATTTCAATGAGTTAAATATCCTTAACGAGTAGTAATAATACAGAACAGTTTAAGGCAGTGAGTAAAAATCTGTGTCTTGAGTTTTACCTGTAAGAGCTAAATCCAGGTCCTAAGAAATAAAAAGTTAAAATATTTGAAGAAGATTTGTTTGTATATTTAAGGTTTGCTGCTGCTGTCACAGTGGTTTTCAACTTGTGCTTTTTGAAAAGTCTTAGAATTCTGAAATGCTGAGTTTTGAAATAGAGGCCATTATTCTTTTTTTCACAGTCATTATGGGGACGTCCCTTGTAGTTATTGTTTAATTTCCATGTTATCTACATGGTTTAGTTCCTGAAGTTATTGCTTGTAAACAGTGCTCATTTTGATTTGGATTTCTGGTGAGTGGTACATGACAGAATTTGAGATATCAAGAAACTCTTTTTAATAAAGACAGAAAAGCATTTTAAAATTGGTATTTAATGGCCAGCAGTAACTCTTCTGTCTGCTTCTAACCTACCCAGCTGTTTGCAGTAGCTATATGACTAGGGGGTCTTTTGTATCAAGTCAGAAATAGACTTAACTTGGGCTTTTAGCCAAGATCAGCTATCCAGAAATTTTTGGACCTCCAGGATACTCATGTGAGTGCCAAATGCATTGTTGCTACAGAGTTGAGATTTTTTTCAACTGCTTGCCTTTCCATCTACTGGGCTTAATGCTCACTCTGCAGATGGAGTTTCCTCACAGTTTGAACAGTAGTCAGCAGTAGCTGGACTATGGAGAAAAGTCCATCAATTGGGAAAACTGGAGGCATAACATACTCCAGGGAAAATGGAGGTGTAGATCTTGTAGGGCAAGAATGATGCAAGTATTTTGTCTTTCTCTAACATTGCCTTTCCTTCTTTCCCCTCCAAACCAATACATGGAAACTTGTAAATAAAGCAGCTGCAGAGTTAATCAAAAGGGAATTACACACTTAATAAGTTATGTCCATGTAATAAAACTGGTGTATTTTTAGAAACACACTTTGAGTAATTAGCGATTATTATTCTAATTAAGTTAATGCTTAAACTTTTATTTGGCAGCTTTAATGTAGAGCTGATACAATGACTTGTACACTGGGGATATTTTTTAAGTGCAGTGTTGGTTTTTTAAGGCTGATATTTTAGTGGAAGGACTTGGATTTCAATGCCTTGTCCATTTGCCCAAGTAATCATTTTTCCTACTTCCTGTCCCTTTGATTGCATACTAATAGTCTTGGCTCATGTGATGCTACAGTAATAATTTTCAGCAGTTAAAAATGTGATTTTATTTTTTTGCCTTTGCTTTTCATTATGCAGATAATAAATACATCAAATGATAATTCCCTAGATCAAGGAAAAACAGGACTGTAAAGAGGGGATCAGTTTGGTAAGAAGATCTTAGTTCAGTTGGAACGTTTTTCCCACAGACTTGTTTGTAATAGAACCTGTGTTCTTTACTGAAAAGTGTCAAGACACTTACCTGTTTGCATTTTTAAGTGTGTGTTTTCTACTTTATAAATGTTGTGTTTCTGCTTCAGAACTCAACAGATACTTTTATTCCAATGCAAAGTGTATTTCATAACAATAATTGCATTTTTTCCTTGGGCATTTAAGATTGGCACAGTACAGGCAATGACTATAGCTGCATAAAAACATGTTTATTTTTCAGTTTCTTAGTAAGTGTACAGTTCTTATGCTGAGGGTTACGCTGAATCCAATAGTAGATACTTTTCTTAAAAATCTTTTTAATATTAGTATATCTGAATGTTTTAACTGTTAAGAGAAAAAAAAAGAGCACTCATTCATCAACTTAAAACACTTTCACAAAAATGAAGGGATCTGATCCAGAAGTCCAAGAGAATATTTACATACTATTTAAAACATAAGGCTTATTAAAATGTTTGTCTTTACTGTGTGAAGCTATTGGAGAGGTGTTTGGTTTTCTTTTTCAGTTTTCTAAATTGCTGGAAACTTGGTAAATTGGCATTAGAACAAGTAGTTTAAAAACATTAATCTTAATAATTTAATCAGATTATGAAATTATCCAAGGAAAGGAAGTCTAGTAACATCACCTGTAGCCTATATCTGTGCATTTCAGAGACTCCGTTTTTGTGCAAACCAGAAGACTGAGAGATCCCAGTTCAGGAGAATAATCTTGCTTTGTCCTCAGCTTTATTTCAAGGTTTTTATATGTGAAACTATAAAATCTGGGCATTGGTCTACAATATCTAGATACTGATTCTTAGGATAAATAATTATTCATAACTTTGTTAAAGTAAGCTGTGTCTACAATAGTTATGCACTTGAGACTTTCTTTTATTGTTTACTCCATATTGACTATAATTAGTAGTAGATATTTTTCCTGTCTATTATGTGCTGGTATTTTGAGGGGGGCAGTGTTAACCCACGAGACTGGGTATTTGTTAAGAAAACCTCCACATTTGAAAACAAATCTAAAAGATAAGCTGGCAATACTTTAGAAACGGCCGGTTAAGATTTTTGTGAAGGTAGAAACATTTTCTAAAGTGTGATACTGTTCTCGGCGAGGGGCATTTGAAAGGCGTTTCTGCGTGCATTGGTTGCCGCAGTTGCCGAGCTCGGTGTGTGTGAGCTGTGCCCTGGGAGCAGCTGCACAGGCCGCGGCTGTGTCGCTGTCCCTCGTGTCCTGACAGCCGGGCCCAGCCCGGCAGCTGCGGAGTGCCCGGGAAGGGCTGCCGCTTCCTGGCACCGGGCATGGCCTTGCTCGGGGCCGCTCCAGCTCAGAGGCAGCGGGAAGGTCAGAGGATAAAAGGCTTTTCTCGGATCACAGGGTCTCCTTGCTGGAATCTGGGTGTGCCGGTGAAGGTGCCCTGTGCCTTTAGCATAGGGAAGAGAACATGCCTGGCATTAAAACTGAGCCTATTTTCTTGTTGCAAGTAGAAGGAACAAAACCATGATGAGAGGCTACATTACAGCTCATAGCAAAAGAGCCAACTCCTCTTACTTTATATATGAAATTATTGACAAAAGCTCCATGAATATTAGCAATATTGTGAGGGTCCTGGTTTGTTTTTTTTTTTTTGCAGAATTCAATTTAATTATACTAATATGATGTAGAGATCAGAGAACTTGGTAAAAAACAAGGGAAAGATGACTTTGGATCTCTGATCTGTGATTTCCTTATTGTTCTTTCACTCCAGTAATGTGAACAGGATCTCTTATCTCTTATCAGGTACTAGGGAGCCTGTGTTTGTTGGTTTGCTAAGTTTTGTTCAAGGGAAGCAGAGTGTTTAAAGCGATGCCATTGGCATTAGAATTGCAGTGGTGGTGTTTAGGTAATGTGGTGATATGTAATGCAGTTTATTGCTTTCATTAGGGAGCTATGTTACATTTATTATTTACTCTAACGTGACAATTTTACAATCAGTGTTCAACTGAGAAATTTTTACAATGTAAGAATATAAATTTTATTTAAGATTTGAAACAGGTTTCTATTTCAAACAAGTGTTAGCTTTAATCCATCCTTAGATGACAGATACTAGATTCTAATTCCATAGAGGCAATGATATACCTTAATATTTGTGTGTCAAAAAATTAAGCTTATAATAGTTTGGAGGTAGGAAAACTAATATTTTCACGATTTCAGTATTCTTATTAAGCTACACAGTTTATGGGCTGTAATTAAAAATGTATGGCTTAATAGAGTAAAACCTGAGAGACAAACACACCACCCCCTTTTTTAGGTTTTGTTTGAGTCAATGTACTGTTCAAAATAAAACTTAAAAGTTCAAATACATTTTATCTTTAAAATTCTGGGACTTTTTTTTCCATCTTTTTGAAGACTTTTTATATACAAAATGCTGTGAAATAGGTATTCTGTGCAAACTGGAAACATTGTGAAATTACTTCCTTTTATTTTCTTTGGGTGATTTTTAGGTGTCAGGAGTATCATTCAGTTCTTAGGCAGGTTTCCAAGGGAAAGATGATTTCTTAGATCATGCTATGTGATAAGACTTGTTACTGACACTTGTATTTATGTCTGTGGAGACCCCCTGTGCTGGTTAACTCCCATTCCAAAGCTCGAACATACAGTAGTGTAACCTGTTTGGTTTTGGTTTGGGTTTTTTGTCCATTCTTTCTGGCCTCGTGTGTAAGTGCATTTTATGGTATTAGGTAATTTTGGAATAATTGCTGCATGTGAGTCTTCAAATAATACTTTTGTTACATCAAGTGACCTCCCAGCCCCAGGAGGGGTGGCTGTAAACAGAGTGGGATTGACGAGATCTGATTGGAATTTCAGCATCTCCCTTAGACAGACATTTAATGACTTCAGAGAAGTCAGGGAGCTCCTTCTGCATGTGTTGAATGTGGACAATGTTTCCATTTCTTGCCTGTTTAGCCTTAGAAATCATTAGAACAGGATCTGCCTCTTGCTTTGGTACAACTTTAGCACTGTGATCTTTGAGAACCCTTTGTGTGCTGCTGGAATACAAATAGCAAATTTTTGTGGCTGTCACAGTAAACTGCTTTGATTCTTACAGCTAAACCACTGCTACAAGTTTTGTAGAGTGTCTTGATCTGGTACATTCAGTAAATACTGAATGTACCAGATAATGGAAATATAAATAAAATAAATAATGGAAGCTTCAGTCTTAATGTGCTGTGTGGTCAGTAACAACATTCTTGATTCGGAGTATAATTCTAAAAACATGATAAAAAGGGTAGGATGAGATAAATGGATTGATTTAAATGGAAATTTAAACAGGGGTATTTTGTGCTGCTTTGTTGTCCCTCAGGCACGCAGCACCATCTCCTTTTACTTACGGCCTACTTCGGTAATTTCCCTTTGATTTCAGCTCCTCTCCCACTCCTTCAGCCTGAGCTTACATTTCATCCTTCCAGTACCTCGGTATCTGCACTTGTTAGCATTGTCTCCTTCACTCCAGACCAGCCCATTTTATAATTTCAGACTCTGAAATCAAGAAATTTGGCCATATGGAACTTTAAAAACACTAAAATGCCAACAAAAGCAGTTAATGGTGACAAGTAATAGCAAGAATCTTAAATTTAGAGCTTTCAATTGACACAGACCTCAAATTCCATCAAAACTCATTATGAAACATGAAGTCTGATGTGGCCATTTTGAGGTAATGCCTCTTGGATTGTTTGGAAAGATCACCTTTGTCTCTGTATCTTGCCTTTGGAATTTAATATGATTGCTCCTGGGATTTAAAGTTTTCGTTGCCAGTTTTTAAGTCTCCTTCTTAGGTGTGTTTTCCAAAGAGCTATCAACGTATATAGCTTGACATATATTAATATATTCATTCATATATATTCATGTTTTATATTAATTTCTAGTCAATATGAACTTTCCTTAAGAATTGCAAGATGGAATGGAGAAATTGTGTGGTTGTTACTTCAGCAGTGAATACTAGTATCTGGTGGTTTAATGCTGTATGCTGATTTATTTAATTATTAAACTTGCTAAAAACCGTAAATGAATGTTGTAGTGGAATGCAACATTTGTCTCATTTCTGCTACTTAGACTGTAAAAAGTAATTTTTTTAGTTTTACAAGTTTTCCTTGTTCCTATGTATAGGGTCAGCTTTACCTGCTGGTGACAGACCAGGGCTTTCTTACAGAAGAGAAGGTTGTGTGGGAAAGCTTACACAATGTGGATGGTGACGGGAATTTCTGTGACTCTGAATTCCACCTGCGGCCTCCATCAGACCCTGAAACTGTCTACAGAGGGCAGCAGGATCAAATAGATCAGGTACTGGATTTCTGCCTTTCCATTTTAAGTTAGTACTGATTTTTAGTCACATGTATGTATAATTCCACAGATGTGTATGTGTGTATACTCATGCATATGTGGGACTATAAAACTCCTTTAGATGATGAGACTGGGGTTCCCAGAAGTGCCAGTTGAAAGTATTAGCATGGTTTTGAGGAAGGAAACGTAAGACTAACTAAGTAGTTTGGAAAATGGGATTTTTATCTCTCAGAATCCACTTCTGCCAAGTCCTCACTGAGGTGAAACGTCACCTCTGCCTTGTATATGGAAACAGAAGCAGACTGTGGAATTTCTTCCTACATAACAAACTCCCTTCAGCTCATTAAGATTGTCATAGCTGAACTTTGCCTTCTGCTGCCCACTTGGCTGAACGTAGGACAAGCCCCACAGCAGATTGTGTGTCATGGTGGGTGCTTGTTATTGTAAATGAGACACAGAGTTTGCAGAAGTCGTCTGAGGGGGGGCTGAGTTGTGCCAGTTAATGGGTGAATGCAGAGCAAGACCACGTTCCTTGGAAATCTTACATTCTGAACAAGTTTATAATAATCACCATTAATATTTTTTAAATACTGGGGGAAAATGAGTAAGATGCTTATTAATAAATTGAAGCACTGCATCTCTCTCTCAGAATAAAAATCTGACAGAGATGATTTGCTGCTGTCCCGGTAATGGAATTTAAACCTGAAAGCAAATTTTTAAGTTAGTTTTTCTGTGTTCTGTGCTGCAACTTAAGCATAGTGAAAGCAGACATGTAAAGTAGCTGTTTCCAGCCTTTCTGCAGTTGAGGTTATGGACAGGTTCTGAAACAAATTCCTGTTCTCCATTTGAAGATACAGCTGGGAGAAAAGTGATGGTACTGTGTAGCTGCACATGGTGAAAAATTCACTTGATATGATTTGACTCTTTTCTGTGTGAAAGAGCATTAATAAACAGGTGTACTGTTTAGGATTATCTGATGGCATTGTCTCTACAACAAGAGCAGCAGAATCAAGAGATTAACTGGGAACAGATCCCAGAAGGAATCAGTGATCTAGAGCTAGCAAAGAAGCTCCAGGAAGAGGAGGACAGAAGAGCTTCTCAGTACTATCAGGAACAAGAACAAGCAGCTGCTCAGGTCCAGGTAAGAAAACAGCACTACAGACTAATAAATTTTAGAAAGTATTAATAATTGCACAGACAGATGTGTGCTTGTACGTATTTCAGCCTGCGGTGAATATAGAAATCTTTAGGAATATGCCACAATTGTTGGAGTATGCATGCAGATATGGCAATAGCCAACACTTAAATACTTTAAAGCAGGCTTAACCTTCTAAATTAGGGTTTCATTTATACTGCTTAATTTGGAATGATGGGATTAGTTAATATGTCAGGTTACAAAGATGGTATTAGCAGGTATTTTACATTACTTGCAAAAGAGCATTCAAATAAGAACTTTTTGATAGTAATTGAAGCTATGTCTTTATTTTGTCTGGCAGAAGTTTGTTGCTGTACATTTTTAGGTGATTCAGACTGTGAACTCATGTGAATCTATTCCATTGTTCCAAATTAGGCAATTTACAGTTTCTCCCAGTACACCTTTCCATCCCATACCCATAAGCAGCTGATTCCAAAATGCTCTGAAAATGCAATTCATGACATGTCTATGCAAAAATGCAATTTAACTGAATCATCTGTGAAGGGCCAATAATTAAGCTGGTGATTTGGATTTAGGGAGTTCTTAACCACTGAGGACTTTTAGAACTGCTTTTATTTACAAATATGTAAGAAATAATCTATATAAAGCCTGCGTCTTTGGCCTGAAGCAATTCAGAACCATTAACTGATAAGTTTGTTAAGCATGAAACAAGAATTTTGACAGCTAAAAGCTGTGTTATTTGCACTGCTTGTTGCTTTAATAGAACCAGCAGTACCTACTCCTAACAGATTCGTTACTGCTGGCTGCCAAAGGTAGAAGGAACTGAAGAACCTGCTGAACAGGATTAAGAGCCTGCTCATTTGCAGCTATGAATGGGTAACAGTGGGAATAGATGATGAATTAACAAAACTTATGTTGTCTTTATATACCAACCCCCTTGCCAAGTTATTGAAGAGTTTCTAGTCACAAAAAGCTGCTGCCTTACCATTGTCTCGCTGTCCACACCAGCACTTTGACTCTGCAAATAGTGAAATGTGGATTATGTACTTACAAGAGAAACTAAGAAATATTCCAGTACAAAAACACAGAAGTTCCAGAAAATGTTTGAAACCATATTTTATTGAAACAACTGATCTGAATATGTGGACACAACAGAAGGGACACATGAGACTTGAAATAGGTTTTCAGCTGACTTAATTTTCAAGAAACACGCAATTTTGTGGAGGTCCTGGAGTAGGTATACCAAAAACCCCTACCTGAATTCTGCTGGTTTGCATAATACTTAAACGTTTTGTTTGTGAAATTGACCACACAGTAATAGTTCAGGCTGTATCTGCAATAGTGCTGGGTTTATTTCCCACGTTATTGTCCCTACACAGCAGGTACAAGGTGCTGCCTCTCCAGCCAGCGCAAGACAATCCGGGAGTAACGAACGCAAACGCAAAGAGCCTCGAGAGAAGGAGAAGGAGAAAGAGAAGAACAGCTGTGTTCTCTTGTAACAGAAAATGGATTCCGTCTGGAGCCCAGTGCATGTCCTCAGAAGCAAAAACAAGGAGTAAAAAGGAAGACAAACCTGTTACATGCCGCCTGTGCCTGATTACCCCATGGATTTTGTTCATGTTCCAAGAGAGGATGGATGACTTTGTTACAATCAGACAGACTTCCTTCAAAGTCACAGCGCGTGCTGCTCAAGAGGGAATTCCAAATCACAGCTGGATGCAGCTGTGCTTTGAGTTAGTCATAAGAAATACGGCACCTTGTAGCTGAACACACAACTCATGGCAAGTCCTGTGTCATAGTGACATCCATTACTCATTACATCAGTTAGTAAGCTATTTTATCTTCTACTCTAAACAAAGGAGGTAATTCATTTTGTGTAAGGCTTTTTCCTGAAGTCTGTACACGAGCACAACGGAGTTCTGTGTTACTTCCATAGTATGAAACTATATCTTAGGCTGGGTATAGTCTCCACGACACAAGGGCCCAAATAACAGCTGGGCACTGCCTCCTCAGTGTGTCCAGATTTCTTTGCTTCTGGATCTGGTATGTTCTATTTTTGAACCCAGATTTATACTTGTTACTGCTATCACTGCATCTCCTGGCCAGCTTTCTTGCCCCAAGAATATGTGACTTGATAGGCAGCATACAAAAATTGTCATTAAAAAATGGGGCATTTATTAAAAAGCAAGATGAATATTGTTTGCTTTTCTTGCAACTACAAACTGGGTATGGCAACTCAGATGTTATCAGGGTTAAACAAGTAATTTTATAGGTAATTTCTTTTTCTTGTATTATTTTTTTTCTCTTGTAGGTAAACTGGACCAGATAAGCTTTTATTTATTGACCTCTCCATATGATAGATGAATGATGAGAGGAAACTAAAGTCTATAATAATCGTTATTCTATATAAGAATGCAGAGTTAAAATAACTAACTATCTGCCTTTTATCCAGAAGTACCTTGAACTTTAACATGACGTTAACGCGTCCACTTGTATATTTAAGCAAGTGTACTGTAGTTAAAAACACACTTTTTTGTTTGTTTTATAAATCATGTATTCTTAAAAAAGCACACTTTTGAAGGGTGAGAGAGGAGTGAAGCTGCTCTCTGAGATAGTTTGAAAGGTGGTCAGGTGTAATATTTTGTTTTTTAAATCACTAATTTAGAATTTTTGGAAACCAGATTTTTCTAATTTATGGGAACCAAATAAACATGTTGTGTCTTGTAGTATTTATAGAATGCAGAAGTAGAACACTTGATGAATTTTGAGGGAACCACAAATCTTCCTCCACTTCCATTAAATCAATAACAATTACCTTCTTGCTGAACCTTTTGATAAAAATTTCTATTTAGCAATTTGTAGATACTTTTGAAAAAAGGCTGCTTCTCCTGGACAAGTTCTGTATCCGTGCGCTAAGCCTTAGTGTTCACACAGAATAACCTGGGCAAGCTAAGGCAGCCAGGTGGAATATGACATTCCTGCTTTCAGGTGTTTGGAGACTGTCTGTAAAGTGGGTGTCTAACTCAAGTCCACCGCTAAAAAGCCACTTTACAATTATTTCAAGCAGACTTGCTGCGGTGATGGCAACCAGTCATCACACACATCTGTTACCAACCTAGAATGAAAATTAGATAAAGGAAGAATGTCTTACTAACTAAAGGGCCAATTTGTATCACTTTTCTTCCATGCCTCTTCTTATTTTGTTTTTTTCCACTTTTGTTACGATTTCCCTTTTATAATGATGAAGTAATGAACAGTAGGAGGTCTCTAATATGTAAACTGTAAATCTAAAAATATCTTCTCTAGAAAAGTCATGCCCAGAGAAGTAATTTTAATACTTAATGTATGCAGTTCAGATAATTTTCTATGTCAAAGCAAAGGTTGATGTCTTTTTTTCCTTTGCAGCAGCCTAACTTCTTCAAACAAATTAATGTGATGGAGGATCACCAACATAATGACTTAGCTACTTTAAGTAGATGAGTAACTATTCCAGTAGTGTCAATAACAGAGACTTTAAGCCAGAATGTTGTTTAAAAACATTCTGTTACTAAGATTTTTCCAAATTTGTGTATTTACATTTATTTATTGACCTTGAAAAATAAATATGTCAAGCTAAGTGTTTGTTATTATTTTCAGTGACAGTATTGCCACTTTAACTCCTTTTGGAAGGAATCTAGCTGTTGTGGCTATGGACTATATCTCTTTGCCTAAGATACTTGCTCATATTAGAAGAATTCATGTAACATTTCCAGTTTCAGACAGATGTGCCTGAAACCTCATATACTGTAGGTTACAGCAATTATTTTCATTTGGTCACAGAAGAAGAAGAGTTAAATGCAATGCTCATCATGAAGTTGCAACTCCCAGATAATTCCGTTTCTTTTGATATAGGAGTAAAGGGTTTCAGGGTATTTGAGATGGAAGACATGCTATGAAAACAGTCCTCTCTTAATATCCTTTTTTCTTTACAGGTCTTGAAGCTTTGGAAAAAAGGTAAAGAATTCCTGAAATCTAGGGCTGCATGAGTTGAACTTGTTAGTGGCAAAAGTTATAAAGCAGTTGAGCTTCCTAATACCCAAAATGAAATGCATCTGGAAGCTTAATTTGTGCCCTACTGGGAGTAACCATTCCAAAAGCACCTGTCACAGTTGATATCTCTGACAGTATCTGAGGATCAAAAAACCTGAACAGAATTGCTTTTATCTATATGAAGTGAGCTTGGAAAACAATATTGCACAATATAGTCTTAGAGTACCAGGAAGACAATATCTACTTCTGTTTACTTCATTTGCCTTTTTTCTTTTTTTTCCTCCAGCTCATGTTCTGGCAAAAGGGTATAGATTTATACTTTAAATCTCTTTATACAATTTAGCATGCACATGCTCCAAATACCTACATAATATATATGAAAGTGTCCAGAAAAGTAGACTAGAACTTGTTTTCCACTAGATAAATGCTAGCACAGAAAACAGAATCATAGAATTTTTGTTGTTGCATTATAGTTGTGACATAAAAAAAGCTACATACAAGTATTCTTAAAATTAGCAAAAAACTGAGCACTGCCGTAGAGATAAATGTTTTTTTATAAGGCACTTTGTAAATGCTCAAATCCACCACTTTTCTTGTGACACTCATGGAATCTGCAACCCAACAAAGTCGATCCAAAGGAAGGTTGTAACACCAGAGAATGAACTTAGCATTCCTGAAAATTCACTTAAACAGAATGCAAAAACTACATTTTGTACCTGTCCATGTAGTTCATATAAGAAATAATGTGTTCAGAGTGTCTTTGCAGAGCTGCTCTTGTGGCTCACAGGCACACGAGCTCCAAGGGAAGCACAGGCTCTGCTGGGAACCTCGGATTGCCAGGCAGGCTCTTATTTGGTATTTCACATTATTGTCATGTTTCTTCAAACTTGTATACACAAGCTCTTGAAAAAATTTTCCAGTATGTAATAAAAGGCAATTTTGAGTTCTTGAAATGGAATTTTCTTGTGCATTCAGCAGGAAATACTCGAGTAAAGTAAAGCTGATGTATTGTTAACTGAACCTTTCTTCGTTCCTGCTACACTGGTTCTGTAACAAAGTCAGCTCACTGCTTGGATCAGCTCTTTGCATTAGGATGCTTATTACAGAATCTATACAAACTACATCCTTCAATCCAACATACTGAATTAAGAGCTTATTTTATATAAAAGTAGATTTTTAAAGGTTGCAGCATAAACAGGTGAGTCAGAAAATGCACGTTAATTGATGCAGAATCCTCACTAGAAAGCCTATTACAGAAAAGCAAAAATAACAAGCTGTAGTTTGGTTCCAGTAGAGTGCTCCCATTTTTTCCATCTGTGCCATGACGAACAACACCGTGGTAGCAAGAAAAATCCAACACTGAAAAATACTCACACAGTCCAGGGATAGCAGATGTCACGTGCAAGGCCTGAAAATGGCATTTCATCTTGATGCGTGCACATCCTTTTTTATTAAGCATAACTAGCAATAGACTGTTAGTGTCGAGTGGGAAAATGGGGAGGGGTGAGTGACACCTTCTCAAACCACATCAGTTACGCAGAGTCTGTCTGATGGTCACAGTGTTTCTGTCCAGCTCCCTCTTGTTCACAGCTTGGCCAGTAGAAAAGCAATGGATTTAAGCTCGGCTGTGATCTGCTTTGATGGGGAAGAAGTGCCACAGGGGATTGCTAAGGAGGAAAGAGAGGCTGGAACATAAAAAGTTCCTATGCTATCTCTTGAGATTGTTTAAGGCTTTGCTCTTAATTTTGCTGTTATTTTGGACACAAATAGCTGTGGCACAGCGTGCAGTGGCCGGATTTTCTCACCTAGGTAATGCCCAGCAGGTTAATTTCCTGGCAGGTTGGCAGTGTCTGTCCCTGGACACACTGCTCTTCACTCTTACTGTGCTTTAAAGTCAGGACTAGCTGTGCTGATCCTCTGATAGCTCCAAATATTCTTATTATATGTCAGTTGCCTACTGTTCAGTTTTGGTCAATGTCATCTCCTGTCACTCTGAGCTCTCTTCGCTGGAGAGTTCTCTCTAGAGAACTTGCTGAAATCTGCCTTCCCCATTCCTTTTCTGGTTTGTAGGATTACTTGTGTTCATGGAGAAGCTTCATGTGCTGAAATGGGCAATTCCTTGTTTTTCAAGGTTAAAACCTTTAAATACTCAGTTAATCATCATTAGAAATCCAAGGTCCCATGTTTGCCTCTACTTTACAGCATAGAAAAATGTGCAACAAAATAGTGTTATTTTTGGGAAATCCTAGGGAACAATTCAGATGAAGTTTCAGCACTCAAAGTAACTGAGAAGTTTGTTAGCTCAGTCTAAACAGTGCTTACTACCACTGCTGAAACAAAGGCAGCTGCTGCTCTGACTGTAATCAGTGTAGACAGGAGCTGAGGCACTGCCTGTGCTGCCCTCCAGCCGAGTTGTGCACTCAGGCCAGCTGGGGCAGTGCTGCTGGGACCAGAAGTGAATGAAAGGGGCTTGTTTGATAGAGTCAAACACTCAGCCAAACGTACAGAGATCTTGGGGGTGGACAGGGACACAAACTCAGCTAAGTTTTGGGTTGGTTTTTTTTTTAATTACTCTCTTGAACTTCCTTTAGTGCTGATCCAATTTCAGCTTAGGTCCCATCCAGCATAAGTGATACCTATTGTGAAACACATGGGGATTGGTCTAATAGTGTCTCAGGAGCCAAAGCCTTTAGCTGAGACAAACTGAGGTTCTCTATCACAGAGCTGGATGAAATAATGGGATACTTGGTCTGCCTTGAAGTTCATGTTTTCTTTCCTTGTTGAAGCCTTTAGTAAAATCTGGATGGGCTTTCTGAGTTAAAACTTCAGCTGTAACTTTTCAAAGTTAAGTTTATGCTAAGCAGTTTTGAAAATTTCATGTGACTTAGTTAAACATTTTTAGATTTCTTCTGAATGTGTTTCCAAAAAAGCTGGGATAATTGTATTTTTGTCAGAAAATCCGTGATGGCTTTTGTTCCTGCTTACTGGCACATACCAAGGAAGAGGTCAAAACTGCAATTAGAAGAAACACCAGTGTGTCTGAAATCACTTTAAAAACTTAAATCAGCTGAGTAATGGGAACACCCTTGGGTCTGGTCATCTCGTGTTTTGGGGAACTCCAAAATAACTATGAAAATAGACTATTTTCTCTGTAGTATTTTGGGATCAGGGCATCAATAGGTCTCTTAATTTTAGAGCTTTTTTATTGCAGATTAACCAGAGCCAGAAACTGGGTTACAGTAGTTACTGTTTTGTTTACAATTTAGTTTTAGTGAACCCCTTCACCACTGTAAGTTTGAAACCAGGTTCCCTGTGAGGTGAGTAAGTAACAATATAGGGATTTTGGCCAATCGCAGGGGTGGATATTACCACTGATTGCATTAACTACAGAAAGAAGTATTGCTGTGGAAATAAAATCCTTCTTTTGCTTGGAAAAACATAGTAGTGTCTTCAAGATACTGCAGATAGATACAGTGAACCAAGGAACCTACCTGCTTGTGGACTTTTAAACTACTTGTAATCCAGCTCTGGCATTTTTTATCATGAACAGTTGCAATAATTGCATGTTTGCATTCCATATACTCTGGTTACAGCAGTGTGCTTGTATTTCTGGATTTCTTACATGCTTTCTCTTCGGCACTGGCAAACAAAAATGACTTTGGAGAACCCCTTAAAAAAGTGACCATAGGTACAATGATTTCAAGAGACAAACATAGTGTAGCAAGGGTGTCTTTACCTAGATTTTGATAACTCTTGAAATCACTAGTGCTGTAACATTATGCTGAAAAGTGTGCCTGGTCAGGGAATTACAGTATAGACATTGATGAAATAAGCAGGATTGTGGTTTGGATACAGTTTGTACTTGCAAAAACACCCCCCAAGCAATGCAGGTTGCTATCAGCTTGTACTGGACAGGTCATGGCACCTGTGAATGGTTTTTCTCTGTGTTTTTGCAGTGTGTAGTCACTGTTTACAGGTTGAGCCTCACAACTCTGGTAGCAGTACTTAGAACTGTGGAAGGATCAAGTACTTGTCCTGTGCCACAGAAATATATTCTAAATCTGTTCCATCTTGCTCAGTATTATGTTATCTCCTTAGAGCAATTTCTTTATAAGGGGGTGAGAAATACTATCAGCAATTTCCCCACAATAACCTGATAGAGCTTTAATGTTAAATGGCACAGTTTTGGTTTGTATTACAGCTTTCAGCAAAACAAGTTCTTATCAAAGTTTTTTTTAATAATTTTCAATTATCCTTAGATCTGGTCACCAGCTGCATAGCCATTATTTGTAAAGCTTGTGATAATCACCTTTTACACATACATGTAAAGCTTAATGAAGAAATTACTGATGGAACATACAAAAATGAATCCTTTCATGAATGAACTGAAGTTGCCCCAAGTTCTCCAGTGTTAAGTCAAATATTTGTTGTCTTAACTGCCTTGACTGGGTCTTTTTACAATAAAATGTTTTTTTGAAAAAGCTCCACACACAAAACCCTGATTTATTTCAGGAAAGTTCCAAAAGACTTCCAGATTAGTCATGTCTTCAGATGCCACCAGAATTGTGCAATTCCTGTGTTAAATCAGCAATTTAGCTGTGAGTCTGTTAGTCACCCAATGTTTCCCTGATCTCTAAATCTTAAAGGAAATGCAAAATAAAGCTGATGCAAGTGACTGTGGATTTACCAAGAGAAGGGAGAAGTTAACTTTTTTTAAGTTGTATTTTAGAGGTGCATGACAATTAAATCTAGTCATGCAGTATCATTTGTACCAGTGTATGTGAATGAAATCCTTTTCAACATGTTACACCATTATCCAACACTGTAATGGCATCTACAAGTTCAACTACTGAATGTTTTGCATTTTAAAAGCCTTAATTGTTTATATTGTATTAATGTGTTTTTAAAGACTATAAGGAAATAACATTTTCCTTGTAAATTGTTAAAATAATTTTGAACACAAATAATTTTCAGAGAAATCCAGTTCTGTATCTTAATACCCCTTTTTGTTTGTGTACCACAAAGGTGTTAAATTCTGTTACCGTTTAAATAGTGTCTCCCGTTATCAAGCCTCTCTCTAGTTCAAGGTCTTTACCCAACTGAGATTTATTTTGGTTAATAGTCTTCTGAAACTCATTGTATGTAAATAAATTTAAGTGAGCAAACTTAAATAAATATTTCATTTAGATATTTAAGTTCTTTCTTAATAATAAAGGTTGGATGATATACTTAAAAAAACCCAACAAAAACTCACTCTGGAAAAGGATAGACTTCTGGTGCTCTTAAGTATTTGATAAATTCAAAGGTCTTGGCAATTTGTTTTCAATCAGTTTTTTTCCCCATTGTCCTAGTTTGTGCAGGTGTCTATATTTCACTTAAAATACTAAAACAATCATGTTTTTAATTTAATTAAACTTTAACTGTTGGAATGCCCATCTAGACTTTTACAGGGAACCAAGCACACCTCAAGTTTTATTTTAATACCTCTCTAGAGCTTTGCCTTTTAAGGTTATAAACTCCCAAATTACCCATTTGATCCAGTAGCCACTATAAATTCATCTTAGAGCAAATATTTGTTTTGCGTGTGTTGTCACACCTGATGAAGCACAGGCTGCAGCCAAATGCACAAGTACTTTTGAAAATGCACTGTGAGCTTGTACTTTCTCTTGGAAACTCCTGCATCAAAACTCAGTAAAACTGATCTCCTTAGATTTTTAAGAATTGAGCAAAATGTATTAAATATATCAAGGTAAGTGACACACTTGCTGAGACGGTGCATTTCTTTTGTTTAAACCTACGTATTTGTCAGATGTGAATATCCATATAGGATTAATTAGAGACAATGCTGTTACACCACCAGGTTTCTCTCTCCTCCAGCTTTCCTGAAAGGCTACTTACTCAAAACCAGTTTAGTTTATCTCATTCTCTGCTCTGCTCTTAATTCCCTTGGAACACTGCAGGTGCTTAAGCAGTTCTTCCACACAGCGAGCAGAAATCAGCATCTTCTTACTGCCTCATGCCTTAAAAAATGTAACTTAAATCCTTTTGTCACAGGCAGTCTGGACCAGTAAGCACTTCCAGCTCTTACTCAAGGACTACTTCCTAAGCTCTTCTGTTCTGGGAGGAGTCCCCTGTTCATTTGGGTAACCATCCACCACCCAGCTTTTCCAAATGGGGTTTACTTGCTTTTCACCCTTGTTGAACAGCAGCGTTGTAACTCCACCCGTACCCTGGCTGAGTGATAAACGAGTCCTGGCCTGGCTGCCCGGCCTTTCTGTTGGGGCCAGGTGCAGAAAGGTTTAACAGAGACCTGCCCATGCTGACCCAAACCAAAAGGCTTAACAAGATGCAGCCCTTTTGCTCAAGGCCGCATCAATGAGCAGCTGCAGGAGTCCCCAAGCCCTGTAAGCAGAGTTCGTGGTAGTCTGGTGTAAAAACCCAGCTGTTTCGAAGTTCCACAGAGCTCTGCTAAACACAGAGAGCAAACTAAAATTATTTCTTTGGGCCTTGCTTGAGGTGTTCTTCTGTTTTTTGGTTCTAATCTTTCTTCTGTGAGCAAATCTGCTTCTAAGTTTTCAATTCAGTAACAGTGAAGGAGACAAAGAAGTTTTAATTAGAAGCTAATGGCACCCATGTTTTGATGTGCTATACCAACGTGTCTGTTTAATTCTGCCTTCCTGCCCCAAAGACTGCTTTAAAGACTTACTAGAAGCTATACAGAATATGAAGGTTTATTTCAAAAGAATACATTTGCAAGAATACACATAAATGCACTCAATGTAACAGTACCTTCTGCAAAAATAGGTTACATAATACCCAGTAATGAAAGAACAAATCTTATTTCTCTACAAATTAGAAAGCAGAGATAATAGCCTGGACAACCTTCAAAATGGAGGTTATTGTGGATGTTGTGAGAAGTAGCTAACTTTAAAGCATGACACCACAGAGCTAATGTTGGTAAATCGAACTACTAGCACACAGCTGCAAACTATTCTTTTATACAGGATTAACAAATATTTTGGTTCCAATTTCTTTTTACACAGCTCTAGTGCCTCAGGGAAAATGCTTATCAAAGATACACAAAAACTATCCAAAATTACAACGTAACTATTAAAATGCCTCCAAAATTGAGAGGAAAATAATCATGTTAAATTAAAAAAATTTAACCAGGATTTCCAGATAAGATTTCCTGTTCTTAATCAAAGAAAGTTTACAAGAGATTTCAATAACTTATCTTGAAACCAAGCAGCTGTAGATCTTAGAATCTTCGTGGAGGTCCACCTTTAAATGGCTTAAATCCTGAGCCACTTCCCCTCTGCATGGAATTGCCTGTGATCTGTACAACTCTATTAATGGGTGAAGAGTTACTGGAAACAAAAGTTTTAAAGTAAGTGTTACGATACATATCTAAACTCCTGGTGCACAGGTAATAACGTGATCTCCTATCCCTCAACTGTTAAACTGTAAGTCTCAAAAGAGACTTGCAAACATGCAGGAAGAGACTCTGCAAGAAGCCCTTGACTCCTGTGCTGCTGGAGCACGCTGCCAGCAGCAATACCCCTGGGGAGCCCTGAGCTGGCAGGGCAGGTGGGGCTGTGTGCTGTGCAGCAGCCACAGGGAACCACTCTGCTGCTACTGACACTGCTGCACTTCCTAAGGACACCAAAGCTTGCAGGGGCTCAGTAGGGAACAGAGAGGAAGGAGTGGTTTCTGTACCTTGTATGTGGAGCCATCATGCCTCCTCCTCCACGGCCATCTCCCATTCTCCTTGTGTCATGATAGCCACTTCCTTGAGAACTAGGTCCATGCCATTCTTTCCTTGGTCCAGTTTCACGACTGTGGCGTTCTACAACATGTCTGTCCTCGTTATAGTGCTGGTGAGAGAGCGGCAGTCAGTCATTCTCAGAAGAAAGGGCTCTTCTATCTACAGGAAACAAGCTTTTCAAGAAAGGTAAGCTTACAGCTGATATAATAAACCTAAGTCCAGCACCTTTTAAGATTTCAGTCCATAGGCTGCTCACACATGTTTACAATATTCCTGTTAATTCTAGGTAACAGAAACTCATTGCAATGACAAGTGTGTGGGTATGCAGGGAGTGAAGTTCCATGAACTCATACTTTATGCCCAATTCTGCCCTGATCTCATGATCACTGGCATAAAACTCAGTAAGATGAACATCAATACTTTTTTAATGCTTCAGGATTTACTAGCAGGAGTGAGTCTGTAGTCTCTAAAGACAAGTCTTGCAGAAGGACTTTCTCTCAGTATCACATTGCAAATTACAATTACAAACTGCACGGAAAGTAGCAGGCAGTGTATGGTTAAGACCCTGAAAAGGTGATGACAAATTCTCAAAAGCTTAATCAACTACTCTCTCAGGTATTTTTCTGATCTATCATAAAGATGCCAGACAAGGAGAATAGGGTAATTTTTCTGCAATTTCTTGGGTTATTAAAAAAAGAACCTTTAACGTAACAAAAACTAAGTTGAAAATAGCCAGAATGCTTGTGAAGCATTTTGATGACGCTGTATGGTCATTTTTCCAGCGTGAGCCTGCATTTTCCAGCCTCTCCTTCATGCTCACAAACACAAGAAGGTGACTCACTTGTCCTCCACCTCTCTCTCCCATCACGCCCCGTTCTCCTTCCCTGCCTCCATAGCCAGAGGTGCTGCTGCGGCTCCCGGGAGGTGCTCCCCTCACGTGGCCGGACACTTCCCTTCCCGACCGATCCGGCCTCTCGCCTCTGTAAAAATTGCTTTCATCAAAATTTTGGTTTCAGTATAGTTGAATTGGTACCAAATCATAGCACACGTAGACAGCAGAGATTCCTGTGGTTCCTAGCAACCTGCAACTGACTTCTTAGAAACATTCTTTTAGATCTATGTCGCTCTTTAAATAATTACAGCTCACATGTTATTTACATCTGCATTCTACACAAAAGCCTCCTTAACTCTGTGTTAAATCCCATCTAGGAACTGGATGTGATATAGCATTTGATAACCTACAGATTTCTTCTAAGGCTTTAGAAAAGTGATGTTGCCATTCTTTAGAGGGGGGAGGGTCTATTCTCTCTTTACACACTAATTCCTGAGGAATTACTACTATGGATAAATTCTACAAGAATCAGTACTTTCACTGGTTAGTCAGCAAATTTACCTGCCATCCCGTTTGTCTGTGCTTATGCTTCCCTCACTCTTCCAATTTGTTTGCCTAGGTGGGTTGGAACCAGTTTCTCTGGGATGTCGGCCGTGTGGAATTTCCGGTCTGTCGTGAATTATCACTGTTCTCCTTTCATCCCTGTCTCCTCGCACTTCCCGTCTGTCCGTGTCCCGGAGTTCACTTCTTGGCTGTGGTGGTTCATTTCTTCTGGACTCACTGAAGCTCTTGGGATATCTCTCAAAACCCGGCTCTTCTCTTCGTGCTGTTGGGCGGGTCTTTTTTGCCTCGCCTTGATTTACAAAACGATCTCGCCTAAGTTGTTGAAAGTAGGAAAGAGTCATTTGCTTGTTTTCCATTTTCACCTTTCTCTGCACATGTAAGCACAAGCATGAGGATATAAAATATCACTCATCTTTGTATTACTTGTTTGTTACTATATACATGGAATAGAAATCAAAGATCCTTCCCAAATTGTATTTATTTCTCCAATTGTAATTTTGAGCTTGAGTTCTAACAGCCAGTTAAACACTTCTTTATGCACTTATTTGTTCCCATTTTGGCCAGTATAATTTAAGCAATTATGGGGCTGCCATTTTGCCCAGTATGAAACAGGGGGAATGCTAGATTTCTCAAGTTAGAATTGTAAATACAAGTTCACTGAAACCTAAAAGCAGAAGTCCAGAAGCTACAAATATGTGGTCTTAGCTTTATAAGTGGTTTCTGGAGATGTTTAATGGAACCATGAAGTTGCATCTGGAACCAGCATTTACTGCACAGTTAATGGATTGTGATGAATGCTCTTAACTCTCCTTCAATCAGTTGCTTTTAGCCTTGCTTCTTAAGGAGGCAAGTTACCAAGTTGGATACAGGTAATCCATGAGAACTTACAACTAGATGTCAAAGAGGAAGGAATAATTGCAAAAATCTTTTTGAAATGTCTCACAAAAAAGGCCACCAGGTAGCTAATTTAAAGCCCTCAGAGAAAAGCAGATGAGATTCCCTGATAAAAGTGGCCAGTCCTGAAGAAATGTCAAGGACAGTACTGCAATTCTATTACACGTAGAACTGTGTAAAGCCTTTAACACCACGTTCCGTTTTGAACAGTTAAGAGTGAAATCCATAGAGATGCCGGCAGACAAATACCTGCTCCATCATCTAAACTTACCTATCAAAAGAAGATGATGGAACAGAAGAACCTTCTGGGTATCGGCCTCGTTCTCTGTGATCAAAGTCATTGAACCTGTTCTGCTGGCGGCTGTAATCCGAGCCATGGCCAAAACGTGCATCAGTATCAAGAGCCATCTTCTTACTCTCATTCCAGTAAGGATCATCTCTCCTTTAGCCAAAACAAAGGAACTCTCATCAGTCATATGAAGCCAAATCAAGGCCTGATACACAGAAAACTGTTGAGAGTTAGTTGTCTATTTCAGAAGATGCTCATTTGACCTTTGGAAAGTCACTGACAAAGGCAGACTCTAAGAGTAGTGGACAAAATAATTTAAGAAAACACCCCAAACTAACCATCCATTTAGCAGAAATAGGAATTCTTAAAGTAGAAGCTAGAAGCTTCAACCATTAAGGCAGAACAGCTTTTCTCAGCAAACACTCTGAATTGTACATTTTTCACACAATAAGAATTAATTCACAGGATGCTTCTCTAATTTCAAAGCTCCCTCCTACAGAAAAGGAGTGTTTCGTGTCTGTCATAAACTAATGTCAAACCAAACAAATACCAGAAATACAGTTCTTCTGTGAAGACCTGCTTCAGGTACAAATGCATTTTCAAGTCTGATACAAGGCTTGTAGCTGTTTCTTTTTATTATGCACTGTAAAAAAACAGTTTGAGAATTACCTGTGATCTACATCCCGTGGACGTTTCAAAGAATTCCTCTTTTCCTGTTCATACCGGAGCTGCTGCTGTTGCCGCCGAAGTTCCTCCCTCTCCCGTGCGATTCGCTCCGCTTCTTTTCGACGTTCCTGCCACAAAAAGAACCACAAGCAGAACGGATCTTTAGTAAAGATACCCAAAGAACAGTTAGCAAGGATACAGACCTATCCCTTGACAGTTTTCTGCTAAAGGTTATCTGATAAATTTCATCCTTGGGTAGCATCTAAGATTAAAGAGCACAGGGAATATTTCTCTAAAAAAGTAGACAAGCAATCTGGAGATGCTATTGGCTGTTACATAGAAATGTCTCCAGGTACTTTCTTGTATTACTACTGTATTTATCGCCCAGAAACACTTCTTGGAATTTGCAGTGGTATTCTATAGGAAAAATCTAGTAAAATTATGGAAGAGTGGTATAGGCAAAATGATCTATTGTGCTTCACGTTTAGAGACTGGCTTGTATAGCTGCTACAGTAGCAAGCATTTTACATCAAATTACTCCCAAGGAAATAAGATAAAGATTCCTGTTGTTGTACAGTGTGGGTTATGTAATGTTTGGCTGGTTGTCTATGAAAGAAAAAGGGGCGGGTGGAAGGGTGAAGAGCAAAATCCCTGCAAGTGCAAGCTGGGCCATCCTCCAAAAACCTCCTGCACAGCCCAGAGCCCAGCTCTGCCCACCTGTTCAATCCGAACACGCTCTCTCTCCAAACGCTCCCGTTCCATCCTCTCCCTCTCCAGCTTTTGCCTCTCAATTTCGAGTCGTTCCCTTTCCCTCTGCAGGCACTCTTCTCGCTCATGCATTATTCGTATCCGTTCTCGCTCGCGGCGCTCTCGCTCAGCGATTTCTCTTCGCCTGAAAAAAAAAAAAAAAAGAGGTAGAAGAAACTCATCTAAAAATTTTTGTCACCCAAAACTAACATCACCTTAGGCATAGACATTAAAAAACTATTTCAGAGTAAGCTCTTCACAGAAGTCCTTGCACCAGAAGTCTACTCCTTTTAGCCTCAAGTAGCCAAAGTGGTTTTAGCTTATCTACAGAACTATTAGCAGACAACTGATAGGAAAAGTTATTTCAATAATCATTTCTTGATGTATTTTATTCCTAATTTGGATTTGTCATGTGCACACTAACAACAGTATTCAGTAGCCAAGAATATGACTGGATCTAAAAAATAAATACTATTTTAGCTCTCGTCCTCTTCAAGCTAACAAAAAATTTACTTGTGGTTTTCTGTCCAAAAAGTAAGACAGCCAATCATAACCACTCTGAGTTGCACAGAGTTTTTCTTTCTTCTTTCTACCTCCCATAGTGCAGCCCAGAGGAAGCACAAAAGGCATCTTCTCCTTTAAGCTTTATGCTTGCTGCAAATTCCTTTATTTACGAATTGTTTCCCTTTGTTTAGGGAAACCCAGCTAACAACACAGCTCATTTAACTGCTCTTTGCAAGCTTTTGGCCATACGAAAACAGCAAAACAGAACAGTGTAGCCATTTGGTCCTTCTATTTAAAGGGTCAAGATTGTATTATGCTTTATTTGTCATTTAAAAAAACAACATTCTCTGTTTAAAAACAAACAAACCAACCAACCCCAAACATTGCTTTTGGGCCTGTCTCCTAGTCTACCTCTCACCTTTTCAAAAAGAAAACTGGCATGCAGTAACACTTATGAGATACACCCCCCACTGTAACAAACTCCAAGCTGCGTGTGTACACATATAGCTATTAAAAGATTACACAAGAATTTTGGAGTTTGTTAATTCACATAAAGATACTGTTAGGTAGAGTCCCAGACTTTAACATCTGGTTAGAAGGCTTGACAGAATGCATTCTGATTAGATTTCTAAATATAGTATCTGATCAATTAATGTATAAAATAGCCTTTAGCAAAAAGTTGAATTACTACCTTCGCAGTTCAACAGCTCGTCGTATTCTTTCCAATCGAACCATGTGTTCTCGCAATCTCTGTTCCTTCATCTTTTCAAAAGGCAAGATATCCTTTCTACCCCTGTATTCCCTGAATTTCACTTTATCTTGAATAATACGCTCTTTGTTCCTCAATATCTGTGGCTATAGATAGAGATTACAATGGTTATTTCAGAAGTCTCATTCATTTAGGGAGATTTCTGGATACTATGTTCAAGTATCATTAATGGCTTAGCAATCCCAAAGCATACAAAGCTTCTATCTAAGCTTAACAGTTTGTGATAGTTTATTGACTCTTCAGTGCAAATATCAACTGCAAGGTAGGATCAAATCAGGTAAGGATTGCATCAAATCTATAGATACTTACTTTATCAAACCTTCCCCTTCTAACTGTCCTAGTGTGGCCTTGGTCTCCTTTTGTTTGGTCTAAAACTACAACTTGACCTGGGCTTTTACCACCTAGTGAAGGGGGGAAACAAAAAAAAACAAAATAAAAGAAGGTTTAAAAACTCACACACAACTATCTCTATTACCTATTACAAATTTTCTTTAGTGAAACTTCTAAATCTCTGAAGTGAACTGGTAGGAGAAGCATACCAGCACATGCCTGTAATTAAGTATTAGTATAAAGTATGGAAGTAGTAAATGTGTTACTGGAGTCTAAAAAAGAACAAGTGTTTAATTGTCTGGTTTCCAGTAAGAGCAAGAACATGCCCCCAAGACAAGTCAGACACACAGATTCAACAGGAGGAAACATGGCTATATGGCATACTTATTCTTTTCTTTTCTTCAGTTTTTTTAGTGGATTCTTGATTAGGGCCACTTGTTCCATTATCACTCTTCTCATCTTTACCTTCTGTTTTCTTGGCTTCTTTACTTTCTTTTTTTTCAGATTTCTCTGATTTCTTTTCTTCTTTTTTGGTTGATGGAGTTCTTATTAGGAAAAAGAACACATAAATCCAATGAGAAAAATTCAACTTACAGGATTTTCACAATTTCAGAAGATGTGAAATTTCTTACTTGCTGGCTTTGTCACTTGATGCAGTCTTCTTATCTCCTATGCTCCTACCCGAACTAGATTTCTCATCACTTTCCTTCTTCAGTTCTTTTTTGGAGGGATCACCTTTCACCTATTTTTTTTTTTCAAAAGCAAATAGGTTAATACAGATTCTTGTAAATGATGGTCTATTTTGGGAAAAGTCTTCACGTTATGAAACCTACTTTCTCCACAGAGATTTGCTGTCCGTGCAGCTCTGTTCTGTGCAGGTGTGCGATACATCTGGCCACTTCTGTGCTAGAGGACATTGTTACTATGCCATAGCATTTTGCCCCCGGGCTTCGTGCATTTGTGACCACCTTTGCACCAAGGACCTATGCAAACAGGAAGAATTAAGGTTCTGAGAGAGACATTTCTACTAAGGAAGCTATGGTATTCCAGTAAGATTTTTACCCTAGTATATAAGAAAACAAAACTAATTCACCCCAACAGCAACCTAACTCCCGCCCCCCCCTAGAAAGACTGACTGATGCTCCCAAGTTCTCAGAAGCTTTGAGAACTTTATCCCACTTGCACATCAAGGCATATTAATGCTTGCATCCTGTTTTGACCAGTCACCTCCTCATGCCCATTATCTAAATGCTTCTCTTCAGTTATTGTCAAAATTCATTCACAGAAACACCACTGACCTGAATTTGATGGTTCATCTGACAGATGAACCTCCACAAAAAAAAATCAGCTGCTGCCAATTAATGGTAGGAGAGTATAAGCAGTATTATGTAGTAGCTTAAGAAGGGAGCCAATTCTTCAAAGTCATCTAGTAAGTGTGTCAGTTAAGCCATTTCAGCATTCAGCTCTGACATCTGCTTCTTGAGAAGGTATTAAGCTTTGTGTGCCTCCTCCTTGCTAGAATTTCTATTGCCACTGGAGCCAGTCTTTTTGCCATAGTCATGCTCTAAAGGCAGCAATTTTATCTTTCTAGCAGACTGTCATGGTACAGTCATTAAATATTTCCCAGTCAATTTTAAAACTGGGAAGCCATGTAAATAAGTACCAACCAGCTTTACAGTGAAAACAGCCAAATAACTGGAAGTTTCAACAAAATATACTCTCAGGTGTCCACACTTGTGAATGCATTAAATAAAATCACCTACTAAATTCATTAGAAAAATCAGATATAAAATAACCAATACACATACTTGATATTCACAGTGCTCAGGTTCTAAATAGTTCCCAAGATACAATAATGCCATTACCTGCATAGGCTTACAGAAACACTACAAATTCACATGGTTATCAGATTCACATGGTTATCAGCAACTCCTTTGGGAAAATGACAACCCTGGGTTTAGCAGACTGCTTAGCTTTTAAGATTTCCGCATTGTTCTATGGAATTTGTATGTTTAAATTAACCAAAATCGGGAAAATAATTAATTTAAGCAGCCTGTAAAAAAAAAATCATGAAGTCATTGAAAGAGTGCCTAAAGGATCATACATTAAATGTCACATCTTTTTTACCTATTCTTTCCATTCATAAGCCTTCAGAACACATTTTAAAAACAGTCTCCCAAAGCAGGATGTTCTATAAAGACTGTTTATATTACAATTTTATCAGTTAGTACATTATCTTGCACTCATGGTTAAATACAGTTGCTACAAAGGAACACAGCCATCATTACTCTAAAAGCCAGTCCTGACCAGAATATTCAACTATTTGTGAAATTTCTTTTGTACTTATCTTACCTCCACAGAAAGGAACTTCTTATAAAATGAACATATGGTTCTTCCTGTAAGCATACACTCTTACTGCTGCAAGTATGGGGTTTTAGATTGCACTGGTCAGACACTTCCTCTCAAACCTTTATGTAAATCAAGTATTACTCAATTTCTGTAACTCAATAGAGGAGGGGGAATAGACACACATCACACACATGGTATCACACCCCATGAAATACCTTTCCATATTTGCCAAAGAGATTTTTCAAGTCAGCAGCTTTTGTGTTGGAAGACAGTCCGCTAACCCACAGGTTTCTAGTTGAACTTCCACTGCTACCACTAACACTGCTCGCGCTTCCTGAAACAAGTTTTACAAAACAGCCAAAAAATTAAGGAGACAAAGATACCATGAATATTTAACTAAAGTGTTGCTGAAAAGAGAAACTTAGCATGTTACCTCTAAGTAATTGTTTATCTGGTTACCTTTCTTGAAAAGACTTCTATAGAAAAAAAAAATATATGCCATAAGATTTCATTCATTTAACCATGTATTGAGACCAACAGCTTGGCTAACTTGTACCCAAAGGGCAGAGACAAAAATAATACAAATCTTTGTTAAAGGCATGCTTTACACCCCTCATTTGGGTATGTACATTTAACTTCAACATCTGGCTCTTATCATTAACTTCCATCCCAAGAAAATTATTTTTTTGCGTACAGTATTTGTTCTCTATCATGATGTCTGTACACTGCTCAAATTACCAGAGACAGCAGAAAGGCAAATACAGGAGACTTAGATAATCCCAGCCTCCAGAATCATGTGGTCAATTTCCACAACTTCTTGAAGTATCAGGTTCATCCAGAGCAGTTTTTTAAAAATACTACTGGATCTAGAACTGGATACAACCCAGCAAAATTATTTCCCATATACCAAGGAAAATACTAAATAAAAGCTGGAAAAACATTATGTGCCTTAAATACTCCCCCCATCCCATATATTAGGTATTTTTGCAACAACACAGCAATAAGAACTCAAGAAATTCGTGTAATCTCATTCCCAATATCTTTTAGTCTTCAGTTACATGCTTCAGCTTGTTGTTTGCTGCTAAATGTATGAACTGCTTTGGCATATGTTAAAATGTAGCCAGTCCTAAAGGCAAGACCAAAACTGGATCTCCAGCTTGACAGCTGGAAAATCTGTTTTAAAATGTAATTTAACCATCTTGAGAAAAAAAAGGATAGTTTTGTTTCTTCAATGCATCAAGATTAACTAACAGCAAAAGGCAACATATCTCAGTTATGGTCATATTAGGGTTATCTTGATATTAGATTAGATATATAAGGAAGCAATTCCTCCTTGTGGGCCCTGGCACAGGCTGCCCAGAGAAGCTGTGGCTGCACCATCCTTGGAAGTGTCTAAGGCCAGGTTGGATGGGGCTCAGAGCAACCTGGGATAGTGGAAGGTGTCCCTGCCCACGGCAGGGCATTGGAACGAGATGATCTTTTAAGGTCCATTCCAATCCATAACACTCTATGGTTCTGTGATACACTTAGACCATCAATAAATATCACGAAACAGCCACTATCCTGGCTTTGGCTGTGTATATTAAGAAAGCCTTACAACAGTTACTATTACAGTTATCACATATGCTACATACATGAAGATACAGCAAATCTGCTTTCAGTTTCATTGTAAGCATGTAACTGTCATGAAAAGACACATCTACACAAGACCCAATTATGTCTGCCACAAAAATTTCCTCTCAAATCCTTTTATCAGGTAAAGTTTCATTCGTTCGTTAGTGTTATGCCAGAGATTCTGTGACAAAGGTTTTTGGCAGAAAGGGAGTAGGTAAAATAAGGAGACACATGAGCTCATACAAATGCATTTGTTCAACCATGAAGCATCAGTATAACTGGTGACATTAATGTGCTCTTGAGCTCCACTCTTCAAATTTGTAATCATAATACAGGGTTTTATGGAAACAGATGGAAACTCCAAGGCAGAAAAATAGGTTCAAATTTAACACATTAAGCAGCCACAAGTGCAATTTTGCAAGCTGGCATCTCAGCTATAATACTTGGTTGAGAGTTCTGTTTATTTAAAAATGAGCTAGAAATACAAACAAGACCAAAAATTTCATTGGCATTCCATTTAAGTACTTGCAATTATTTTTTGCTTGTTTTGCTGTAAGTTACAGCAGGCTTATCTGAAAATTATAGCTTCTCATCAAAACAAAGACTGGGAAATGTTAAATGGAATTTGCTCTGAAAAGTATTTTGAAACAGGAGAATATATCTTCATCAAGTCTTTATAGTACGTATTTTTGAACTTACAACAAACCTGGTACAAGGAGAAACAAAATACATGGACACATACATATAGCAAATGATTACTGTACCTCCAGTATAATTTATTATAGATGGCTGAGTGCAATCATATAAGCCATTTTATCACATGGCAAGCAATTTCTCAATCAGGAAAGCATTTACTTCAAGACAATTCGACCCTAATTTGTAATAGTTACCTTTATCATCCTTTGATGTTGTCTTGCTTTCTTTAGATTCCTTAGTAGAGCTAGAGAAGTAAATTAAAAAAATCAGAAGAAAGTTGAAACTACAGAATTTGGTGTTGTATTTTATACTACTAACACTAGCAGACAAGTTAACATTTCAAAAAATAAAAATGAAAAAGGGCCAGACTGTATATTTGAACAAATGATTCCCTTATGGATTCTTGCACTGATTTTCCCCAAGATGCCTGAAGATCTAGATTTTCTGACAACTCTATTCAGTGGATATATGGCAATCTTCTCCAGATTTCAGGACGGGGACTTGACTTCATTTTGTGTTCTTAGAACTGATAGCTGTTCATTACCATCATCACAAGGACATTTAAAAAAATCGTCAATTTGAAAAAAATAAATAAATGCTGACAATTCGACAATGCAATCAGTAGGACATAGTGTCTATACGAAGATCTTGAATTTTAAAAAGTAACTTATGGCGGTCAAAAAACCTACAGGCAGGAGCATAGGATACTAATTATAAGATTCTTGCTGCTACCCCCTTAATGTAGAGTGATCTTATTGAATGCTGGTACTCAGTATCGTAAAGAACTGACATAGAAAAACAAACCTCTTTGCTTGACCAGAGGCCCCAGTAGACGAGGGACCTTTCTTCAAAGTATCCTTTTCTTTGTCTCCAGATTCTGCTTTCTTTGAACCTTCTCTGGCTTCCTTCTTGACAGGATCACCCTTCACGCAGTCTTCCTTCTTACCATCTTTATGGTTCTCAGTCATCTCATAGTCCTTGCTTTCCTTCTCCAGGCTCTGTGAAATGGTATCCTGCACATCCTTTGGCTTACTTGCTTCAGAATCTGTAATTTTCACATTTTTACCTGTTTCTAGGAGGTCATCACCATCAAAATCCAGAGTGATGGCATCTTCGGCCTGGATTGTAACCGATATGTTATCATCCTCAGCTTCTTTCACAGAGGTGTTAGCTTCCATCTCTTCATGAGCCGTGTGATCAGCCTCAGCTAGGCTTTCTTCTGAAGGAAGAGGTTTAGATACTTCTTGTGTACCATCACCAGAACCTGCTTTATCTAAGAGGATTTAACAGGAATAAATATGGCAAAACAAGAAGTTTAAACAATTTCATATGCATAAGCTAGAATAGGACCTAGAAAATACAAAGCCAGTTATTAGCACTGATGGAAGGTTAGAAAAAAACACAAGGTGTATTAACACAAATATAAATCCTTTACCCAGGATCACTTATTCTTCATGGCAAAACACATTTTCTAGAGACAAATACCAAAACATTAGGAGGGAGAATATGGTTCCATCCTGGAGATACCCGTTCTTCATGAGAAGTATCCATTTTCCAGTTTAGGATTTAGCATTCCAGGAGAAAATAGTTGCTTTGGACGTTCACAGTTTGATTTAATCTGTCTTTAAATCTTCCTGGTTCCAGAACTTCTAACCTTCCCAATTCCGAAAGAATTACAGTCTTGGAGAATTCCAGCCAGTCTTCCACGTCGGTGTTCTCTGTTCCTTTCCTTTCCAAGCAGTTGCTTGGCAGTCAAGTGAGTTGTACAAAGCTGCTGCAGAACATGGATGGGTGAGCCTTAATCCAGAGTTCGTAGACATATGGTCCTCAATCTTCATCCACTGGAAAGATTTTCCATCTCAGTCCCACAGAGACATCTCCAACCGTATTCTTGGATTTGTGTAGATGAGACACTTCGGCCATACGGTCCCTCGTAAACACGGAGTCTGTAGTTTTATCCTGTAGCTTCAGAAATGTGTTTATTCCATCTTGTGTAAAGTGATGGTGTTCCATGTCCTTTCGAGTCCACAAAATGTAGAATCCTTAAGACTTCTGTCCAGGAAGTCTGTTTGCCCAAATGCATTACATTCCTTCTACAGTTTCACTAATGAGCACAGCTTAAAAAATGGTAGCCACTCCACAGGTTTTCAAACACTTGTTTTACCATCCTATGTACAACTGGTATTTCTAAGTGACAGTAAGCCAAGCATATGATGGTCCATACATTTGTGGGGTGCTCAACTTCAGTGTGAGAGTGTAGCATTTCACTCAACTAAACATCAGTTACTGCAGTGCAAGTTGGAGGCTCTGGCATCAAGACTTACCGTATATTAAAATCAGAGTCCTTGAATACTATGGGGTTTTATTAAGAATCATAGTATTACAACTGTATTATACATCCACCACAGTAACTGATAAGTACTGTAATCAACTCTTAAGAGTAAAGTAACTCTTAGGAGTGAAATAAACTGACTGCAGTGATTCCAGGTGCTGAGCTCAAGGAGGAGACAACTGATACTTAGTGCTGGAGATAAGCCTAGTATTAGTAGAGATTGAATGTTACAAGATAAAGTTGCCTGCTCTACCAGAGTAAGACCTCTGAACTCTATTAAACTTTAGACATACCTTTCTCATTTTCTTCATCTTCACCGTCCTGCAAGAAAAGGAAGTCAACACTAAATGTCTCCTATTTTGAAACTTTAAGCAGAACAGTTTGTATTTTTCATAGAATTTCTACTGTATGAAGGCAAATACTGAAATGAAAACTGTTTCCAAAGATTATCCAGGAACCAAACCTGTGCATCTCCCTTGCCAAATCACTAAAATGTTTTATGAAACTTCTTTATGAAACAACTTGGCATTTATCTGCAACGCTTGCAGTTCGCAGTTGGTTGGGACACGCAGCTACTGTCTTACCCCCTTAACTCAATGGGACATTTCTAAACTATTCCATGTCTTGTTAAAGCCTTCAGAACGGATGTCACACTGCTGACTGCTGCTTTCAGAGAAATGCAAGCAGTCCATCATTAGCTTTAAAAGCTCAAGAGCGAAGTCAGAAACTAGGTAGCCTCCCTCCAGTAAGTACTCAACAATGAAACTCTGATTTTAATAGGTATTTACTTATTTCTCATTAGTTTTACTGAGCAAGAGATGCTGTATGAGATGTCACTTTTCAGACATCAGTTCCACGTAACTCAGAATGAATTTCTGAACTTAGAGATATCAGATATTAGTATTAACACCAAAAAGCAACCCTAAACAACCACGCCCAGTTCCGCACTCCCCACACTCTCTAAGGTCAAACTTCTACATTAAACAGACGTTCTAAACTCCTGTACAGGCCGTATATACTACAACAGCATCTGGCATAGCCCTCTGATATGTTTTTAAGGGAATGTGAAACATAGTCTATGTGAAGTCTATGCACTGAACACTCCCAAACTGTAGACAGGAATTATGTCTTTAAGTAGGTCAACTTACTTGGTATCACAACTATCTGCATTATTAAATATTTGAATGAAAGCTTCCCGTATCGTTTACCTTACTGTCTTACATCATCTGACTCTAACATGCACGCTGGAACAGAAAAACCAGTCTAAAGCAATATTTTCCAACTAAACAGACATGAAAATCAGCTTAACAGAACGGATTTAGAACTCACATGGATAGTTGGAAAAGTGTAATCTTCTATGTCTGGGCGTTCATTTTCCTATAGAAATAGAAAAGGGACTTGATTAGCAAACTATAAGACATTCAAACATTGAAAAAGTCAAGAGATTCAGTTAACTCAGAAAACATTTAAGTGGATACACTTTATGAACATCAACGAGCCGTTCTCCTGATGTAAATAATCTGAACACTGAACTGTAAGTTCACTACTAGTACAAGGGAAAAGGACCACTTAGGAACTAACTCTGTACAGACTCTGGTAGAATTTTATCAATCAGTGCCACATTTGTTTCAGGAGTATTCAAATAAAAATCAAGGCAAACAGAAAGAAAAGAGTAAAGTAGAGTAAAAAGAAAAAAACCTACCTTTTAGAAATAAACAAGACAAACTGAAAAACTAGTTTTGACTTCCTAGTAACAAACACTAAGAAAAATGTACATTTTGCTGATATATTTCATGTAAAAATATAGCCAAGTACCTGACTTTCGGAATCCTTCTCCACATCTTCTGTTGTCTCCGCTGGCTCCAGGTATCTTTTCTTTTCTGCAGATGGTAGTTCTTTAGAATTCAAGTTGTCATCTTCAACAGATTCTTTGAAGTCCTTTAATTCATCATTTCCATCTTGATCACTTGCATCTTGAGTCTCCAGTTCACCTTCCTTTTGGTGTGAACACAAATACTTGGTATAACTGAAAGTATTAGCTTTATTCTGAAAAAATCACGGCTAGAATCAGTGTTTCACTGCTGGATCAGTGTCTCACATGCATAATAAAACTCATAGCATGTTTTAAAAATCTCCCAGCTTCACACCCTTAGGCATCACACTGTGAATACAGTAAAAACAATCCTCCAAATTTCCACATAAATTACCACAAAGAAAATGGAAGCTTTTTCATTAACTGAAGTCAAACATTGACCTTAAATACAAAATGGGAAAAGTTTTTACATACTTTTATTACCTTGACAAAGGAATCCTCTTCTACTGAAGCATCACCAGTCAATTCATCAGCTTCCTGCTTTTTACCTGAAATGATGGGATAGCCTGTGACTAGACCTGCTATGCAGAGCAGACTTTTAATACTGATTATGTGTTTGGCCTTAGTTTATTATTCTCTACATGTTCAAGTTTAGCTGGATTGTTCACTACAATACAACCCTCCAAAAACTGAGTAATTTTTAAGGAGATAAAATATTAGCTGAGTGAGGATGAACAACCAGTGCTGTTGAATAAACAAGTGGCTACATCCAAGTTAGTGATTTTAATACCAATCCTTCTATTTTGAGTGATAATGGCATTCAGGAGAATATTGAACTAGAAACTAAACATTTCTAGAATTACTGAAGTTAACTAGACATTATGCCTTTGGAAAGGTCTTGCTTTACAGAGTAACTAGTAACACTGAGAAACTAGGTTAGAACAAACCTCTAAAGATCACCTAGTCCACCCAACCTCCTGCTGAAAACTACAGTTAAGTTCCAAGGATGATAGAAGGGCTCAGAGCTTTATTTAGCTGCATCTTTGAATGTCCACAAGCATGGCAATTACAAGCCTCTCCAAGCCACCTTTTTCAGTGCTTTTCATTACTAGAGGATGAAGTGAGGCAGAAGAACTGAGTAGGTGAAGCCCTTCTGCTTTCTCCATATGCTTTACTGTATTAAGGGCCTGTTCCATTGAGGAATTCCGTTCTTCCAGCACAGGCACACTCTTCTCTATTAGAGATGTCTCTGTGGGGATGATGACCAGACACAGTTCCCTTTGGAACCCACTGCATTTCCTTAATCTTCTGAAAAACAAGACCTAAGAACACTAGATAGAAACATCTCCACACAAACACACCCTTTGAAGAACGTTCTCTCTCTTTGATTCAGTCTATCAAAGGTTAGCCTATGCAACAGTTTTCAGCAGCACAAGGTACAAAAGCAATTCTGTTAGGAAGTGGCTTTAGTGTATCTTCTACTGAAACTCAGTGGCAATTCAAATGCAAATGAGATGGCAGTCATAATTAGCACGTAATGCTTCATTTTTTGGCATCGCATCTTCCCTCCTCCCTTCATCCTCTAATGAATGGCTAAACCAATTCTATAATTATTCCAAGGGAATATAAAAGAAAACCATAAGCCAAAGTTCAACACAATATGGACATCTCTGCTAGCTGAAATACTCAATTTTTTCAGCCATTAATTTCTGTGGTCTTTCATATACAGTTCTTAAATTGCATTTCAAAGCTGGAAAGTACTCAGCTACAGGGCAAGAAGAGACACTATTGTTTTGGGTTTGCTTGGATTCCAGTTGGTTTTACTCATTTCCCTGAAAGGCAGCACTCTGACCATACTCCTAGGAAAAGCACAGTTGTTTTCAGTACAGACACACACTGATCTCCAGGAAAAGGCACATGGCAGAACCTATTTCTGTGACTGAAAATATGAGATTTAAACTTTCAGATCTAAAGTCAGTGTCACTGATTTTACATCACTTAAAACAAATCCCAAAACACACAAAAAGTCCTGTTTTATACTTGTAACACAATAGATTTGAGAGATTTTGGTGCAAAAAGCCAGCTGCACAGGTATACTAAGGGAAGCCAGCTCTTCTCAGGAAGAGGACTTATATTGGAAAGGACAATTTCTGATGTGCATCGCAGCTGATGCCTGAAACCAAGACTAACCCAAATTTTGTGTTAGCTTTTTAGCAGTCTATGATGGAATCTACAGATCTCAGGTATCTTCAACATAAATAAAAAGCAGTGAGAAACAGCAAGGATTTCTACACACATTCAACTGCTTTCTGTTTTACCCCCTCACATTTCAGTTCATTTGTTAAACCTGAAAGACTAAGTTTTCCCTGCATCCCATATCCAGCTAAGCATACACAGAGACAGGCAAGAACACACAGCAGATGCTCAACACATTTAGCAACTATCTAGCATAGACCATCATGAAAGCTATTCAAATCATTCATTTTGCCTAAGGAAATATGGCAGGTGAACTAGAACCAAGACTTTATAGGGAATAGAAAAGAAAACCAAACCATTGACAAAGCTACCTCAAGTTAGCCCCACCATTATGCAATAGCAGCTAGAGAACAATATTTTATTCACTGCTCCTCATCAAGAGCAAGTTACAGCATTCAGTAATGAAGCTATTTGTATATTTTATTTGCTACCAGATTGAGTAATGATTTCATTAGCCTTTCTTTACTGTGTCTGCTGTCTTTGTAGCAAATCCCATTTACTCTGAGTACCAGACGTATTCCCAGGCATAACAAGACCTGAACAATGACCTTCACTTTTCAGCTTCAAGCCAGAAAGTGGTGTAAGTTTCTCTCTCTCTCAGGTTCTCTGTTTCAGGTTGCTTTGCTCTGGTTAGAGTATCATTGCTCAAAAGTGGCACTTCAAGGTTCTGATACAGATAGTTTTCAGATGTTGGTACAGTAACTTGCCCAAAAGCCAGCATCCACAAAAATTCAACATTTGTCTGACTGACACTCATCCACAGTGGGCTACTGAAAGGCACACCTGGCTCTTAAATTCATGTAACTAAAATCAGATTGCAACAAATACCTTGCAGGAAATAACTGTTTCTCTGAACTTATTCAAGATCAGTGTTGACCGGATTGAAGGGTAAGTTAACAAACAGAGCCAGAACAGCTGGACCTTCTGCAGACAGCAGGCATAGCTAGTCTCAAGTCACACAAGTTGTCAACACCTGATAAAATTTCTGTACAGGTTTATCCAAGCAGTGGCTGCTGAAAATGTCAGTGTGTACACAGCATTCACCACAGATCTGGGTGCCTAACAACACAAACACTCATTTACCTTGGAATGATGGCACTCCTTTACAAGCCATGCTCAATTCCTTTGCTGGCAACGGCAATTGCTACACACCATAAAATTGCAACAGACTATTACACAGAGAACAAATATTCTCCTTATAAGTAAGCAGAAGAATTAGAACATCTTTAAAATGCTGGTTTAACATTATGCAGTCTAGCTTTCATTTCACTTAAGCCTTACAGTAGCATAAGGTTATCCTACCTATTCGTGGTCCTCCACGTGAAAAATTCAGGCTACCTGAGTGTTTACAGAATTACAGAAGAGTGTATTCTGGACAACTCTTGAACTACACATTTGCATGTCAGGCAGAAGCATCAGAAAATTTTGGAAGAATTAAGAGTTTGTATTTCTTCTGGTATTCCTGCTGAAACTCCCAACAGGGTTCTGTCACACCTAATGCTAAAAATTCATCAAAAACATGGGATCGGAGATAAAAAGGAGATAAATCCTTACAATGGAATAAACTATAGCATTAAGAGGTCTAGTGCAATTTGAAAAGTCTCATTTGCCACAATATTAACAAAAGTAAATGATCCTTTTCTATTTCTGTATTCTGAAATGGTATCATGAGGTACAAGAATTTTTAAGTCTTCCACTATGTCTAAAAGATCCAGTTCTTAGTCATTGTTTTTAGAAAGAAAGGTCTGTGAAAACCAAGTGTACAACTCAGTTTACTTTGTTTTGTTCTTATATTTAAGTAACTGAACGGTTTTAATAAAGAAGCCAAAATTATTTGGGCAATAGTACAAGCCAGCCACTGTCAGTTGTCAGCCTTTGATGCAAGAAACAGTATTGTCAAACTGGAAATTCAGT
This sequence comes from Eulacestoma nigropectus, assembly GCA_013397775.1. Taxonomy (NCBI): domain Eukaryota; kingdom Metazoa; phylum Chordata; class Aves; order Passeriformes; genus Eulacestoma; species Eulacestoma nigropectus. The sequence continues at coordinate 1,596,185 of VZTE01003320.1, read as the reverse complement.
TGCAAACTAGGTTGGTACTTAAGACACAAACTAACGGGTATCTAACTGACCTCAGAAACCTGTAGAGCAGCAAATAAACATCTTTGCTCACATTACTTCTCCAAGGTTAAAAATTATCAGCCTAAAATCTGTCCTTCATCCACACTAATTCCAGAACTCATCAGGAAAGTAACTTTCAATCACCAATTTTAATATTTCAATATTCAACAACATTTTTGACTGCAGATCCTTCAAAGGAGCATTGGGTACCAAAAATATTTGAAAAATATTTCATACTAGTAGTAAGGTAACTTCCTCTAGATACCAGACTAGGCAGCAGAACGGTCAGGCTTATAAAGATAAGCGTTTTCCAAAAACTGTCATCTTTTTACAAAACAAGAAATTCGTCCATAGCTACTAAATGCTAGGGTGGAGAGGCACAGCTGAGGCACTTAAAAAAGGAGCACTTGGCATTTGTTCCTTTCAAACTTTAATTGACAAAACCAACTGATCTTACCTTTGTAACTCTTCTGGTTAGCTGCTCTGCAGTTCTTTGTCCTAATCATTTAATTAAAGTAGCATCTGAGAAAAGTGTTAAATTTTGACTAACTTTGCATGAGATTGATCAAGGATTCTTGTTGGATTACAGAATCCTTCTGAAAGCATTTTTTAAGTTGTATGAAATAAAGTTCCACTCAATGCTGTGAGTATTTTTCTCCCTTTTTGTAAACATACACACAAAAAAACCAAAGAGAGACAAATGTATCACTCCCTCCCTCCCCCCCGCCCCCCCAATTCCCACTCTAATTTGGCCTCTATCAATATCCCAGATCAGGTTTTTGTAAGAGACAGTGCTAGGGAATCAGACATCACGCTTTTTCCACAGACCCTAAGAGCTCCAGTAAAACTGGTTACAGAAGACTTTCAGTTCTAAACCCTAGAGCCACCTGACACACTTTGTGACTTTCTGGAAGGACAACCTCCTTTCTTCCTTCCCATTGGCCTTCCTCTCTGGCTGCTATAAGGAGGTTTAATCATCACTTCCACTCCCTGGCCTTTCCTGAAGATGTATTTTCTTTGTAAATTAATATCTAACACTCCTACCCTCCCTTGTACAGCAATAATAGCACAGGGGAAAAATACTATAGAACTGGCAATGTCATTAATTTTACTGCTGTCCAGCAGTAAAATAATTAAAGACCCATCAGTATTAGTCTGAAGGTGTAGGGTGGGAGGGAAAACACACATTAGCAAAGGCCTGGATCAATCTGCCAGCAAAATCAGTAAGGAGGAAAAACATCTCCCAGTGAATAGTTAAAAATCAAACAATGTATTTCATACAGCTAGAAATAAACCAATACAATAAAAAAATATTTCCCCTAGACTAAACAGTGAAGTTTTCATGTTCCACCATGAACTTCCCATACTTTTGGCACAAAATTTGCTCGTAAGACTTTTGTAATCTAAAAAGTAATGAGGAAAAACTCCTGAGCTTGCAAAGGGAGCTGATAAGAACTTCACAAACGCTCTGTTTTCCTTTGAGGTTTACCAAGAACACACATGTCATATGGATGCATTAGGATTTGGTGCAAAGGAGAGGTGGCAGGGAAGAGCTACTGAAGCCCTGCCTCAGGCAGCAGCAGCGCTGGTTGGCAAACTACCTCTGCAGAAGCAAAATAGTCTAACAACCCAAGAAACCAGTTCAAGAACATTATGCATATCATGATATTAATTTGGAGACTAGGAGGATAAAAAGCAGCAGATAAGAGAAGTGTTTGTCCCAGCAGAACATGGCGCCATTTAGATCTCTACATGAAAAATTATGGAAGAGTTTCCTTATTTAGCTGCCATGTAGTTATCTTAATCATCAGTTACCTTTCTCAAGCAGGGAATAAAGTAATGTGACAGAAAAAAAATGAAACCACATTTGAAAGTTTACTTCCTTTCACTTCTCGAATGTGTGAGAAGTACAGAGAAGTTATTCAAACTTTCTAAGTAGACAGATTTTCTTACTGATTTCGCCATTCACAGCACCAGACTGACTGAATAATCACTTTCACCACAAAACCCAGCCCACGACAAGTGACAGTGGTATAAGACTGTTCATGTCCAAAACAGGCCCCTGTAGCACATGTGAGAACATTCTTAGCATGTATGTTCAATGAAGAACGCTGTGCATAAAGCAGACAGTTCCTTTCCCAGTACTAATAGATCGTGGATGCTCCTAGAACAACTGAAAACACAATCCCAAACAAAAATTCCCCAGACTCCAAACTGGAGTTTTAAAAAAATAGTATTTAAATTCTCAGGCAAAAGAAAACAGAGTTGAAAAATCTGAAAAAGAATCAATGCCAAACAGATCAGTACAAAATCTAAATATTAGTGTCTCACAACAGAAAAACTAAAATCTCTTAATTAGACATTCCACGAAGAGGCTTCACCATCTATTCAGAAAATTCATGTTTATAAATCCTGTCTTCAGTAGAGAGCATGCTAATACACCCACACAACACAGTCCCCTTCAGGGAGTAACCCCCTACCACATATTGCTGGGCCCTCATCACCAGCAGGGTCCAGCACCTGCTCATGGCTGAAGAACCTGCAGTTACACAGATCCTTCTGGACACGGCAGACACCCCACGGCAGCTCCTGCTCCCGCCCTGCACCTGTAACACCCCACGTTCAGGATCTCCAAACACAGCACACTCCAAACCCCTCACAGCTCATCTACAGCACCTCAGCACCCACAGCACAGGTCTCCAGGAGCTGTGAGCAATACAGCCACTACCTCATAACACACATCTCTTAACCCAGTCATTTTCCATCTATCTATATCTCTCTCCACATATATTGCTCCAGCACCCTCATATATTGTCTATGTACAGTGACTGAAAATAGACATGCAAGGCAAAAGATGTCTTATATGACAGAAGTTACGAACAGTAAAGTCACAACTGTACCCAAACTACAGACCACAGTCCCGCAATCCTTCTTTAAGGTGATACATCCAAAAAGAACCCTGCATAAGAACATAAAGTATATCAACAGATTCTAACCTTTGCCTTTAGTTGGTTTCTTGGTGGGTGTGTCAGCTGAAACACTTATTTCAATATTATCTGGATCACCTCCTTCCTCTTCAATAGCCTAAATGAGACAAAAAAAATACAATTTTTAATGGCTTTCAGTGGAAAGCTGGACAGTTTGACTTCAGCAGAAGTCTGTAAGCCAAACCGTTCTTTCGGCATCTCAAAAATATTTTGTAAAACGCTCTGGATTAAACCTTTCACTTAAAGCTGGAGAAGAGCAAGGGAACACTAACGATAATAGCTGAGAGTTTCAGCTGTTAAAATGACACTTTGGAAGTACAGCTTATCAAGGATCCGCACGTTTCTCTTTGGAAACGTAACACCAGAAAGCCACAACGACATCCATAAGGGCATTAAGGGCAGCTCAGAAACAGGAGAGCGGGAAGAACAGACACCCCTCAGCAACAACCTGCCCCGGGGCTCGCCCGACGAGCTCCGGCGCCCAGGGCGGCG
>VZTE01003320.1:1536939-1582806 GCA_013397775.1 Eulacestoma nigropectus | reverse complement strand
GGCGGGGACCCCGCGGGTGGGGCCGGGGGCGGGCGGGGGCTCCCCCTCTTCCCCCGCCCTGCGCCCTGTCGGCAGCGGTGACCGGCGGGGCTGTGCGGCGGGTGGGAACTTCACGTAGAATGTATTTTCCTTTTTTATTCGGCGCCTTGTTGACGCACAAAGCAGTGTCTTCACTGCGGGCAGCCGCAGCACTCTCTGGGGTTTTGTCACGAATTTGTCACAAATTTTCCCCTTAGGGAAATGAGTTTCTACTTCTGTGCGTAATAGGGTTTGTTATGACGTCATTTGTTTTGTTTGCGAAGTTAGTGTTCTCTCAACCCATGTTAAAAAAAAAATCACCATTTTCAGGTGTTTTTTGTCTGATGAACAAGGAAGTAACGTTCATTCAGAAATGTAGGCCACGATCTTCGGAGGTACGTAGGCTTGTCACTGTTGCAGTGGGCAAGTGTTAAGGGTCTGTACTTTTTAGGTGTCTGTGTTTCTGTGATTAGGGCTGAGCATGCATTCATGGAATTTTCATCTTGTTTAAGTAAGCTCTTCCATGGCTTGAAGTGATTTTATTAAATCATAAGCAAGGCCTGGTTGTTGTAGCTGATTAAACGAGACCCTTAATTCCTGATACCCAAATACTTCTCCAGAAGAGGACATAATGCTGAAGGTAAGAGTTTGCTATAACTAGAATCATTTGATTCTAATGCAGTTATTTCAGAAACAAAGATTTGACCAAAAACATAAGAATTGACTGCTCATTGTGTAGATGTGGGTTTGCCATGGTACTTATGTTATAAACTATTAAAGGAAAGCTAGCTTTTCAGGTGCAGAATAAGGTCTTACGTTGTCTTTGTTGTAATTGTAGAAAGTTCCAAAGGTATATTAATTCTGGATACTTCGTAAAAACCTTTTTCAGGAAAGCTAGTATTTAAATAGTTAGAGTGCTTTGCCCTCTTAAAACCTCTTAAAAACATCTTCTTCTTGTTCACAAATCCATAGTTCTTGCTGTCAGAGCAATTTAAGTGTTTTTGCACTTACTTTTTTTTGGATAAAGGGACTGTCTTGGGGCAAGGAGGGAACAGAAACAAACCTAGTTAGACAGGATGATTCTTGCTGATGTGCAAGGATTGATGGGGACAGAAGTGATCTTGGCTCATTTGATAGAGTGAACATCTGGTCACCTGTCTTGTGCACTCATCCACAGTACAGAATCACCTATGGAATTCATTAGGTGGGAAAGGCTGTAAGAACATTTTGTGTTTCACTTTAATTAAATAATAGTGTATAAGACACCAAGCTTCCCGTTTTAAAATTCTTGAAGTCTCACATACTTAAAAATCTGGTGTTTTTTATTGATGGTTGAAGCCCTGGCAGCTACAGCTGTGGTTGTATCTGGTGTTGGGAGCTTCAGGGTGAACAACAGCTCACAGTATTCATGCATATTTTGCATGTTCTTTCAAAATATGGATGAGAACATTCTGTCCTTTCAGAAATATGTCTTTTATGAAGCAATGGCTTTTGTAAAAGTGTATTAAGAGTGTATCTTAGTATGACTGTGACTCGCACTTTATCTTTGAATTAGTAACTTTGTTGACCTGCATAACTAGATCAGTTTTAGCGGTTGATTTTCACTGGATGTGGCTGTGTTGCAGTAACATTTAGCTGACAGCAGTTGCTGCCTTTTTTTTCCCAAGATGTACAATCTTTCATTTCAGTTGTTTATATTTCCTCTAATGGTTAGGACATTCTTTTGAGAAGGTAGAGGTGATAGTGCCCTCTTCCATAACTGATGAATTACAGAGGCTTAGATGTCAAGCAGTTGAATAAATAGGGAGAAATTGAGGGGGGAGTGATGATGGGATGGGGAACAGGATGATATAATTCACATGTAAACAATGGGGATAGTACAGGGGTATGGATTTGCCATAGGCAGATGTTGTATAAAGAGTTCCTCAAAGCTTTCCTATGTGCAACCTCCTTTAAGTGAGTTGTGAGCAAAATTTTGGGTTGGTGATGGAAACATTTTCTTTTCTTCCTTTACTTCTGTCCCATTGGGGTTCTCTGCTAGGCGTGACCTGAGCCCACCAAGAAAAACACTAATCTATACTTAACCTTGAAGGAAGTTCACTAGTTAAAGACTTCAGCTGTGGATACATTTTGTGTTTCTTATAAGAACTCTGTAAACTTTGGGAGCAGCTACACTGACAAAACTTAGGAGACTACAACTTAGAGTAATTATCCTATCCTTACGTTGTACACGTATCCTATACAACGTTGCTCAGTATGCAGGCTTATAAACCTCTCTTCAACCTTACTGACATGCAAACAGCCAAACCACTACAGATCTGGTGATAAAATAGGATTATTTTGCTGTTTTATCTAGTTTATGCTAGTTGGAAAAGGAATTGCTCTAAATTAAAATGGTGTCTTCCATATTAAGTGCTTACCAAGTGAAATCTGAGAAGGCTGGTTCATGGCTTTACTAGCAAGAGGCCAGTAAGGAGTATTTGCTTCTGTCATTTTTTATTTTCCAATACAGTTTAGTCCTAATATTTGACTGCTGTTAGGTAAAAATGCTTACCTTTGGCTCTACTGGGTGCAGAGTGGAGAAGTCTGCTGCAGTGTCCTTTCCTCTGAAACTGACAGATCTACTCAATTTAGTATCAGGAAAATCTCCTACTTCTCATAGGTGTCTTGAAGAACAGCATAAAACTGTCCTAATGGTTAATTTCACAATTCTTACTTGAAAGGTTGTTACTAGCAGTTGTGGCAAAGATCATGTTTCACTTTGCTCCTCAAAGCTTTATCAAGAAGTGTTTGCAAAACGACACTACATCAAGAAGAGTTACACATACCTCAAAGGTCAAAAATGTCAGGGGGACTAAGAAACAATTTTTAAAATAATTTTTGATGGCTGTGTAACTCAGAACTTCCCTATCTCAGGAAGCAAAATTCCTAGTTAAGATCTTAAGTTCCAATAAAAAAATTGCATTTTGTCATTTGTTAAACTTTTTATTCCCAAGTTCATTGCTGTTATGTTTCTCTTGGAGTTCACTGAAGCCAAAATATTCCTGATTGCCAAATCATAATGCTTAATATCGTAAACCCATGATTTACACAGTCTTAATGCAGCTAACTGATTTAAGCCTAGGACAGAGCAAAGAAATGTCTAGACTGAAGAATGTGCTTGTGAGCACTGTATTTGTCAAATACACCTGCTTGCATCTGTCATGCAAAGGCAGGCACATTCCTTGTCCAGGTGGGTGTGTGCATGGTGATGCTTGATTGAGGCTGGGATTTCCTTGGGTGCCTTATGGCCTTGGACTGACTCAGTGGGACAGCTCAGCTGTGCTGGGAGGGCTTTGTGCAGGACAGCTCACCTGTGCTCAGAGGACTCTGCAGAATTGCTCTTAGCTCACCATCTAACATGAGGTGCCTCCAGCTGCACGTGCTCCATGCATTTTGTTTGTTCCAACTGGAGCCAGTCTGGAGTCTTGTTCTGTTGGTAGCTGTCGTGTGCTGGATTCTGTTGGAAGAGGTGAGACACTTCAGTAGTCGCTCCCTAGGAGTACAGTGCTGTTAAGTCTCAGAGTGAATGGCAACATGGCACAACAGAGGCATTCTGTAGCTGTCCTATAGGTGGCCTGACATTTCTGTTACAAGATAATTGCTGTAATGAACTGACTTGACTTGGGCATCAGGAAGCAAACCAGAGGAATTTTTTTTGGGGATAAAATTAAGGAGACTTTGCTGGTCCAGAGGTTGGATACTGTTCGTTGCAGTACTTGACGGTACGGTTAATGTGGTCTGACTTTGAAATGGCTTTGCAAAGGTTAGTAAGGGTAGTACTGTACTTGAAATAACGTCGTTTCACTTCAAGAGTAGACTTTCCAAGCCAGTGATGGTTCCTAGAATTGCCTGCAAGGGGTGGGTAAGCCTCCCTGCATTGCTGTGGCTCATGTAGCAATAACACCTCTGCAAAGCAGAGACAAACCTGTCTGTCTGGGGTGGATGTAGTGGGCTGGCTTTGGGAGCCTGTAAGCAGGAACCTGTTTCCGGAACATTATCATGCAGTTAGTAACTCATACTATGTATGTTGTTCTGAAATACTGTACCTTTCTGTAGGGCAGAAGATAAGTATTCTGCTCGGAGAGTTCTCGAGTAGTTTTGTCATTCAAAACTGGAATCATCACCATGGCTGCATTAAAGCACAGAAAGGAAATTGAGAGTGGTTTGCAGTGGTATTTTATATTGTCCTGTGAATAAAGATACATAATATCAATGCAAACACTACAGAATTTCAGATTACCTTCTGATTGTTGCTGTTTTATAAAATGTATAGATCTTTAACTTATCAGTTGCTTTGTTTTCTGTCAAAGATTAGAAGACCAATATATAGGATGCTAAAATTTAGTAGTTAAAACAAGCTTTAAAAGAGCCCTCTTTTTCTAATGAAGTGCTAAAAAGTGAAGAGCAACCAAAAGTGAAGAAGAATGCGATAAAGTTTTGAAATCTGGTTGCACTTGTTTTCCTGATAGTGGAACTGAATATTGGATGTTTTTCTTCTTGTCACTTACTCTGCATTGTACAGGCATACAGGTTGTCCCTGCTTGATAGAAATGAAATTAATAAGGCAGGACTGCCTCTTTTAGGAAAATGAGTGGAGGTTTTTTTGCGAACTGCTCGGTGAGTTCCTTATTTTGTTGAGGCAGCAGGGCATGATGGCACTGAGATTCGATCTCCATAGGATTGAGTTGGGGGTGCAACTTTTGAAGTGGCTTCTAAGCCTTCTGTAAGCCTCCAGTGTGTCAGGGCCATGCAGGAATCGGTCTTGCTTGGCTGCCTGCCCTTGAGATTGGAAAATAGCAGTAGTTAGATTTTCTCTCTTTGCTGAAGGCCTTGTATGAATTTTATAACCTTTTTCGTTTTCTTGTTTCTTGATACATCTAATGGAAGAGCCTTGCTGAAAGAATAAGAGTACATCTTTTTAATGAGAGGAAAGAAAGGTTTTCTCATGAATTTAACAGTACCAGTATTAGCTTGTCAGAGTAAAAATAATGTTAAAAGTAAAGTCTGATACAAGCCACATGTCAAGGAAGGGAATTAGTTTTAAAAGTTCGTTGGGAGTTCAGTGACCATATGCAAAGAAAGCAGGAGTTAGGACTGAAGAAAGGGACTACAAATGCAAGGAGGTTTTTTCTAGGTGGTGAAGGAAGTTGACTATATTTCAGAATGCAGCTGAAAATACATTTTCAGTGTAATGATATATTAGGTCACATGTATTCATCAACCAAGTTTATACCAAAAAAATGAGTTAGATGTTGTATAATGAAGCATTTTACTGTTTTTTAGTGCTTTAATGCTACATACTTGTTGATTGCTTATAAAGAAATTAATTATTAATGACAAAATCCTTTGCTCCATCTTATAACTTAAATGTGTTTTGCTTTGATATGTGATCATAAGCTTGCTGTAAAGATCTCTTTAAGCTTGTTTTACCTTAGCTATTTCCAGGGACTTCCCAGTTCGCATGAATTTTCTTGCACTGCTATATGTCTTGGAATGATTAATATCAATGGTTTTGAGTGGTGAAAAGAATGGATAAAAGTCATGTGTACTTCGTGATTCTAAATAGTCGCACACCTGAGAGGGGAACTTAGAATAACTATTTATAGTTTTCAGGGAGCTGTCTTAATAGCTCTTCATTGAGTCATAATGGCTTAAAAGAAGATAGTAAATCAAAACTTTGAGAGGAAACATGGGGGACTAAGTCAATAGGCAAATGTTTTGATTAGGAAGGAGGAACACTAATGCTGATTGAGCTTACTTCATCTTGCTGCTTTTTGAAAAAGCTTCTGAGGACTACTTTTAATTAGAAGTAGATATTGTAGGATCTTCTAAATGTTTTAACAGCAGATGATCTCATGCTAATGACTTAATTATTTGCATAATATTTTTGTACTCCCTCTTAAATTTTGCCTTCTGTGCAAAAGAATAAGAAAATGTTCAGATTTTTGTTTCTTAAAAAAAATGAAGGGGCCAATTCTCTTTGATTCTGGAGTTACCATGTTAAAAGGATGGGAAACAGTTATGTATAGGCTGTTACGACTGTGTTCAAAGACATTAAGTTTTCTGAATAAAATAATATTTTTTCCCCCCAAATTGAAATATGTTATGGATTTTCTAAAAAAACTTGTGATAAAATAAAGGGTTATTGTGGGAGGGTCTGGGTTGCTTTTGGAGTGGGGTGAATATTGACAAGACTGTGTTATATTTCTGTAAAACAGTGGTGCATAAATAACAGAGCTAAAAGGTGACCTTGGGAGGATCAGAAAAAGGACTGTGTACTGCTTGTTCTCTGTTTGCTTGTAGAAGGTTTGAATGCTATATTCCTCTCCTTATTAGAAATTCAATAAAATGGGAGTCTTGGTCTTAATTTTTTCAGAAAAAGATGATTCATGTGTGTGAGGGTATATGGATGAGCCCGGTGAGGAGTGTGTAAGAGCTGGAGCTGAGAAGGGTAGACAGCAGAACTCCACAGCTTTAGCAGTCTTTGCTGTGTAGACTTTTTGCACTCTTAATGTTTACTCTAAATTTTTTTCCTAATTTTGCAACTTTTTTTCAGCCCTAAAGAAAAAGTAGCCTTCTATGTATGCACTTATACAGTGCATTCCACTAAAACTTACTGCTATTAAAAAAAATTGTGCTTTGATGAAGTAAGAACCTGTTGTCTGTACTGGCAAGAGGAGGTTTATTCCAACTTGAATGAATATAGCTTTTGACTTTGGTGTGAGACATGCCTGTCTGTTGTAATTCCAGTTGAGAACAGCAACACTTTCTTATCACAGGCCTCATATTTAACAGTAATTGTTACAAATGTTCGTAGGATTTCCTGTGAGAACATTCAAATGGGGCTTTTCAGCTGGGGTTTTAGGATCCAAAAGGTTCTTAATCTCCGGAAAGATCCTGTGAACTTACGGCTTCTTTAGAGGTTAGTTCTGCAGCATATATGCCTTTTTCAAAGTTTTTATTCCAGATTGCATCACATGAAGTGTAGTAGTTGGTAGTTGCTTATGGCTATGAAGAGAACACAGGCTGCCTGGGAGGATGCATCAGTTTATACCCATTGCAGACTGAAATAAGTAATTCTTTAGGGTCTGTTAGGAACAGCTAGCTCACAACTGCTCCTGAAAGCATCAGTGTGTGAAACAGTCTAAAAAATTCTTATTTAAATCTGTCTGTAGTCTCAATATTGTATTTATATGTTCTATGACAAAATAAATGAGAGCGTTAAATACTAGCGCTGCATGTAAAGGATGCATTAGCATTTTGAAGAGTTTGGAGATTCAAGCAGAGATTTATGGACCTGAATAGGCAGGGCTGCTTAACCTGCCACAGATCGTAGAATCATCATGGAATGGTGTGAGTTGGAAGGAAACTTAAAAGTCATCTACTGCCAACTTCCCTGCTGTGGACAAGGATGCCTTCCACTAGACCACGTTGCTTAAGCCCAACTTTTCCATGAACCCATCTAACTTATCCTTGAACTCTTCCAGGGATGGAGCATCCACAGCTTCTCTGGGCAACCTGTTACAGTGTCTCACCACTCTCACAGGGAAGAATTTCTTCCTCATATCTAATATAAACCTGCCCTCTTTCGGTTTGAAGCCGTTCTCCCTTGCTTCATCATTACACGCCCTTATCAAAAGTCCCTCTCCAGCTCTCTTGGAGAGCTGTACCTTTAGGTACTGGAAGGTGCTGTAATGTCTCCTTGGAGCCTTTTCTTCTCCAGGTTGAATAATCCCAGCTCTCTGTCTGTCCTCATAGGACAGATGCTCCACCCCTTGGAGCATCTCCATGACCCTCCTGTGGTCGTGCTCCAGCAGCTCCACATCCTTCTTATGCTGGGAGCCCCAGAGCTGGACACGTTAGTCCAGGTGGAATAGAGGGACAATCCCCTCCCTTGACCTGCTGGCCACTCTTCTTTTGAGCCAATCCAGGATATGATTGACTTTCTGGGCTGCAAACACACAGTGTCAGGTCGGGTAATGCTTCTCATCCATTAGCACGCTCTTAAGTCCTTCTCCCTAGAACTGCTCTCACTCCTCTCTCTGCCCAGCCTGTATTTGTGCTTGGGATTGTCCCAGCCCAGGTGCAGGACTTTGCACTTGGCCTTGTTGAACTTTGTGAGGTTCATGCAGACCAACCTCTCAGGCCTGTCAGGGTGCCTTTGGGTGGCTGTTGTTGCTGTTTCTAGATAGCTCAGATGGTTTTTGTGACTTCATGCATATTCCAGCTGTGCTGCTTAGGCAGCCTTATTCCACTTAGGGCATTGTTGCACATGTTTTCTTAAGTAGCCTTTTGGTAGTTCAGTGCAACTTGCTGTAAGCTGTCAAGTATCTGCTCTAGCTTATTCAGCTGAGGCATAATAAACCCTGATATTAGTTACAGTAAAGGGTGTTTCAGTGGTTATCGCGGTGGGAACCAAACTGTTTCATCACTCCCTTTTGGGAATTTAAACCAAAGGCAGAGATGTCAGATGGTGCAGATTGGACATGGGTCTGTTACTGAGGTTACTGTTGTCTGTATCTTCCAGTACAAAAGTGTTTCTTTGAGGGTAATGTTGTACATTGGCAGCTTTGTATTTTGGCAGGGAGGGGAACCTGCCCAGTACTGACTGCTAAGGGAACATATATGATATACTCATTTTCTGTCATAGGCTGAGAGTCAAAAGACATGGACTGAAAATAGCTTTATACACTGTACTGCTAATGTGTGGTGGTTTTTAAAACAGACTCAAGGTAATAAATGGATTTTTATTACTTTGCCCCAAAATAATAATGCTTCAAAATCTCTCATGTTTCATTCCTTTTCATGTCAGAGAAGAGCCATGAATTCTAAGCAACTGACTTTTATAGTTCAATTGACACCATACCACACCATGTATTGTATTGAAATATTTACTGTCTACGTGTTCTGCTGCAGGGGAAGATACAGGCCTTTTGTAAGCATGCATTTTAGTTGATGGCTATGGGAGCTGTTTAGCCAAAATTCAGTTAACTTCTATAAGCAGTAGTCTGTAACTGCCATACTTAAGTATCAGTAAAGCAGCATCATCTGTTTTGCAAGTGACGTACACCAGTATTTGCTCTGTGAAAGTGATAATGTTTTCACTGACCATAAGAACTTCCCTTCAATGCAAATTATAGGAGTTTACTGTCTTAGTAAAAAATTACATTGTCAAGCAGTATTCTTAATATTTTGAAATGGTTGTATTTTGGTTACTGTTTTGCTATTTCCACTGGGGGATTAGTCCTAGCAGTAAATGGGTTTTCTCTTATTTCAGCTTTGCTTTTGAAAAATCTAATGCTTCTTTTCTTGATGCTTATCTGTTTTATTTTCTAGGCCTTTCTTAAATCTTTCCATGTCTAAATGGACTCCTGAATGTAATATAGTTTATACTCTAGAAGCGGATATGAAGAGTGAAGTTCCTTCTGATGCACCAAAGAGACAGGAGAGTCTGAAGGGGATCCTCTTGAACCCTGAGCCTATTGGGGCGGCCAAAAGCTTCACTGCAGAAGTTGAGATGATTGCCAGTAAAGTAGGGAATGAGTTCTCTCACTTGTGTGGTGATTCTCAAAAACAAAAGGACATGAATGGCAACCATACAGACCAAGAAAAAGGTATCGTGGTGCGAAAAAAACGCAAGAGCCAGCAGGCTGGTCCTTCATACACTCAAAACTGTCCTGATAAAGAAAATAAAGGAATCTTAGGATTGAGACAGCATCTAGAAACACAGAGTGAAGACAATGATTCTTCTTTTAGTGACTGTATCTCTTCACCTTCATCTAGCTTGCATTTTGGAGACTCTGACACAGTAACATCTGATGAAGAAAAAGATGCTCCTGTGAGACACCCTCAGGCAGTGTTGAATACTCCAAGTAGAACTCACAGTGCAAGGTCACACAAGTGGCCTCGGACTGATGCAGACTCTGTACCCGGGTTATTAATGAAAAGGCCCTGTTTTCACAACAGTTCTTTAAGAAGACTTCCATATAGGAAGAGAGTTGTGAAAACAAGTTCATCACAGCGGACACAGAACCAAAAAGAACGAATTCTAATGCAGAGGAAAAAGCGGGAAGTGTTAGCTCGAAGAAAGTACGCTTTACTCCCCAGTTCTAGCAGCTCCAGTGAGAATGATCTCAGTACTGAATCTTCTTCCAGTTCATCTACTGAAGGGGAGGAAGACTTGTTTGTGTCCCCTGGTGAAAACCACCAGAACAGCACAGCTGTTCCTTCAGGTAAAACTGTATTCCTGAGATATTTTGTATTAGTTGTTTTTCATTGTATACAATAGGCTTTTTTATAAGTTTTTTGGAGAAGTTTTTGTTGAAGTTAATACTACAAATAGTACAACATAAATTCTTGATGGGAAGAGTACATTCAGATCTTACAGTAGAATTATAGCAAATCTAAAATCTTGTTTGTAAAAGTTAATGGTTTCTAAAGAACATAGTGGAAGGTTGTTCAGTCTGATCAGTCACATGCTGCTGAGTTGATTTATTTTTTTAGCTGTTGAATTGTATTAAAAATTTTAGCTTTGAACTGATTGCGGTAGTAATTCTATTTTTGGAGTGTAGAAATATCTGCTAATATTAAACTGCACTTGACAATTTAGAAAAATATGAAGAAAAAAATGTCCATTGTTATTAAGAGCCTGAAATACGAGTCAGTTGAAGGTAGCTTTAGTACTGAGATAATAAGAGAAAAAATATTTACTAAATGTTTTACCTAGATAAACTCAGTGCAGGGCACACTTATTTACACAGTAATTTCTCTAATATGTCTTGTCACAGTATCTGAGTGCTTGAGTGTTTGGAGGAAGACTTTGGGGGATGTTTTTGTTTGGTTTGGTTTGCGTGTTTTTTCCTGGTTTGTTTGTTTATTGTGGTTTTTTGTTAATTGATGGAGTTTTATGGACTCCCTTTCATGTTAAGTTTGCCAAGTGAAAGTAGTTGTGTATTCTGTTTTAGTTCAGCTTTTTAGAGAGCATGGGGAAGTAGATGGAACGCAGCATGGTGTTAATCTGTGCAACCATGTGTTTTATCTAGTGACAAATATGTTTTAATAAGTGAAACCATATCTCAGGCTGTGCTGATAATTCCTCTAAGAAAATGTGACTGAAAATACAAGGACAGGTTAAAAAAAAAGAAGTGTGAATGTTCATGTTAGGGCAGGATTTATGCTTGAATAGAACCAGAGTACTAAAGTCTAGATTATTGCTTGTTACTCATTGTAGCAGGAAGTAATTTGTGTGATGTTTAAATCCAAGAAGTAAAATCTGTAATGCAAAAGTCTTACTTATGCAGTGCGAGGGCTGGGCATATATAACTCTGAAACAGAAGAATTATTGCACACTAGTAATTATATTGATGCATATTTGTGGGAATAGAAATTAATTAGGCCTAAAAAAGTTACATTTGACATGCATGTTTAAGCATATTGAAGAATATGATTTGTAAATAATAAATGTGTGGGGATATGCACACATTTATATGAAACGCCAATTTGAGAAACTACTGTGTTAACACCTTTGTTTCCAAGTTAATTGTTTCTTACAATTTTCAGGGAGGGTGGAGTTTCATGCAACTGTAAAATGATGTAGGATCATTGACAACTCTCCTTCCACACAGATGTGGAAAAGTCCAATGGCTTAATTTTTATACTACTTAAAAAGCATGCTTAATTAATGAAATTGTTTATTTTCTTGTCATGAATGAAAAAATCGATTAGTTATGCACCAGTTAATTTTAGATTAAAATACTGACGTGAGTTGTAACTGAAAGAAGGTTTGCTTTAAAGATTGTGTCCTGTTGTGCCTGTACTTCAGAACCAGTGCTTGCAGGGAGCTAAAAAGCGATTCTGGCTTAGTGTGTGTGAATACTGTGGGGGTTTTTCCAGTGGAAATATGTATTGATGTAAAGTTTTTTGAGCGTTTTGTTTACATTGCAGATATAATGGGAAGTTGAGCAGACATCCTCTATGAAAGTGTCCTATTTTTAGCAAGATAAAAATGTGATTAACATTTGCTGTAGCTTTGTGCTGTTATATAAGACATTTCTGGTTATTGAGTTAATTAGGACAGAAATGGGGCCAGCTGGAAAAACAGCTATGCAACTTCTCTGTATAGTGAGCAAGCATGATTGAGTTTTTGTATGAGGAAAGGCTTGTATTGATAGTAATGCTATACGAGCTTGTTAATGTTAGGGAAAATTTCTTTGCTCTACATTGGCACGCGTCTGCTGAAATTACAGAGTGTACTGAAGGACAAATAACGTCTGCTAAGAATATGATGCCTGGGGCATACATGTAGAAGTACTAGAGGACAGGCTTAGGAAAGGAGGAGAATAATAGTAACTGGAGAAGAAAATACAGTTTAAAAAGATGTGGTAATAACTGATTTTTAATAAGCAGGCTTCAAAGTGATGTAATTAGTCTTGTAGCCTACTGAATAGCAATTTGTATTAAGGATAGGGCAGAAAATATTTCTTTGCTTTGAATGTTGATGTTTATCTAAAGATACAGTGCATTTAAAGAACTAGTAAATGTAATTAGTGTAGACTGTTCTGGAAAACATTTCTTTCTGATTGTTGCAAGAAATTAAAGTAACAGACCTTTTTACCCAACGAAGTGTTTAGTAAGTAAGTTCTTAAAATTAAAAAAATTAACTTGGCTAATTGGAAAAATCATATGAATGGAGATGTGAAAGGAGGAGTTGTTTGTTTAACAAAACCTTTATCAAAAAGCCAAATAGCACTATATGGGGCTTTTCCTCCTTTTCTGTTAGGGCTTTAGCTTTTATTCTTCTGGTGAAACTGTGCTTTTGGAATGTGAGTGTGTGAACAAGTATGTCCTGACACCTGGGACTGGATGTTATTGTTTTAATAACTGTGCCATAGAAGGCATTGTTCTCATTACATCTGGGATGGGCAGCTGAAGCTCATTCAGGGGAGACAGGAGTTGGGGGCATAAGTGTAAAAACAGCTGTGTGTAGTTTAATGATCCTTACAGCTGAAGGTGCAGGTGCTTACGGGGGTGTAGATTCTATTTGTAGTGTTGATCAGTTGGTTTCAATTGCAATACTGGGCTTGCAGTTAAAATGACAGCGAGCATCCGCATTTTTGCTGGGAAATGTGAATTTTGATTCTGTATTTTGTTTAGGTAGTGCAGAAGCTTTTCTCTAACCCTGTATACACACCAACAGAAATAATCCTCCTTTGACTTTGCTTATGAAAGGTGGCAAAATTGAACTTTTCCTGTTGTTGGATCTGTTATGTTGTAATGCAAATGTTCTGCTTCTACTAGTATTTGATTTTCATCTTGGATCTAAAGGGTTGGGGCTGCCTTTTGGAGGCAGTCTGTGGAGAGAAATCTAGCAAAAGCTAGAACAAGTTTTTAACCTTACGTACTCTGATTTGGCAATAAAGCAGAACTCTGGAAAATGGCGAAGTGTTGTTAGAAAAAAAAAGCTGTGTAGAGTTTTGCATTGTCATAAATTGTTCAAATTGTTCACCTAATAACTTCCGATTCCTTCAGGGTCTGACATATTAGTTTATATTTTTGAACAACTAATGCTAGACAGGTTTTTCTTTTCTTAGACTGTAATGCTGATGAGAAGCTGCTCCAAAATTTGTTCAAAGCTGCTTAGAATGATAAGACAGTGTTTATTCACTACTGTCCTCTTGATTCTCTAACATTTGTTGTCTGTCTCCCAAAAAAATGTTAAATATAGACGTTCAATATTTTACAAGCCAGAGGCCAGTGAAAATGTTAAGCATATACTGCTTTTTGCTCAGATTATTTTAACAGGTTTAAGATAAACAGGTATTAAGTGGAAATGAGCTGCCTGTTGTTAGAGTTGATTATTTTTCAGCTACTTAATCCCTCCTACAGACTACAGCATGCAGTCCTTTTCTCACAGCAAATGATGCAGCTCATAATTCCAAGCTTTTATCTCAATAGCATTAGTGGATAAGGAAGTGTATAAGTATCCTGTTTACCATGCTGCTTACCGGAGAAGAACTGAGAAGTGGTGAGGAAAGAAGCACCTGGCTTTGTGAGCAGTGGCCATTAATCAGTGTTGCTGTATCCATCTGCTGTGAATTGGGGCTTTAAATAGCTACAGTAATAGAAGTTAGTGTGGAATTCACTTCAGCACTTCCCTGCTGCAGTTTTCTGTGCTGAAAAGATGCTTTTTGTAGAACTGGCTTATTGTGGCATTGCCCATAGGACTGATTTTAGTGCAAGGTTAAGAACAGTTGGTACAGATTTGAATTAGCATGGCTCATAGTTGGACAAAATCCCCTAAACTGTGGTTGAGTGTCTTTTCCACTAGGGTGCAGACTCCTAAGCAATTTGTGTGCTTTGGAAAATTTTTTCCCATCATGCACAGTTATTGGAAAGTATATTTCGAGTAGTCTCAGGTACAGAAAAACTGTCATCACCCAACCCTAAGGGAACGGGCAGGTTTTTGCCAGAATGCTGACAGCACTGAATCGTAGTTACAATTAAGTCTTTCTTTTCTTAGCAGAATATTGTAATTTTATGAGTAGAATGGCACAGGATTTCTATAAGCAGAATCAATGTAATACAATCTATAAGTAGCATAATACAAAATTTATACTACCACTTAAGTTAAAATTTCTAATCACCTGAACACTCTGCAGATCGGGTCAAGTCTTAATGTGTGGTTTGCTTTATCAATACAACAATCATAATCTAGACTCAAAAACCATATAAAAGAACATGAGTCACTCACTCAGTCCTCAGAGGAAGTGGATGATGACAGAGGTGTCCCTTGCCACCAGTGAGGGGTCGACGTTGCATTTCTGGTCCAGGTTCCCACTTGGGGCTTGTAACTGCTGGATTTTCTGGCCAGTGCTCTGGGTGCTCTGTGGCTCCCCTGCGCTGTGGCAGGGTCATCAACAACACCTGCTTGGCTGCCTGCCTGAGACCTTCAAGGCCGCCAGGGAAGAGGAGTGATCGTTCTGGCACCCAGGAATCTTGAGACATCTAAGGAGGGAAAGGACAAATGTGTTTGGTCTGTCTGCTTGGTTCACAGGACCTTCAGAGCCTGAGAACGAGGGCAAAACCAACAAATACGTGACCAGCTCAGTCACAGAGGATGGCTCCTCGTACCGTGGTGTTATGCTAACAGTGTTAACGGGGTCAGAGCAGGGGTTCCAGCCATACCTAGTTAAGACATTTGAGAGGTAAAGAAGACAGTACTCATTAATACTAGCAGGATATTATTTTATTCATTTCAAGCTGAATTACTATCCAAGTCATTATCTTTAATTCATGAGTGTAAGTGGCTGTAGAGGCACATAGTCCCAAGTTCAAAAAGGGATTCAACACACTTATTGACGGCTGTCCATGAGCAATGACTGGACAAGAAAGTGTGCTCTGACGTCTCTGACATTGTTGTGGGTGCTGGTTGGTGTGAGAGCTTTTAGTTAAAATTTGTAGCCTGAATTTTCTGCTCTGACTACATAGTTTTGCCTGCTGCAGCTGGTAGAGAGCACATGTGCCTGAGTGGGCTCTTGGTCTGATCCAGTGAAAGCTTGGAACTCAAAATAAGTCATCTCTGTCACTGGAACTTGACTGCTTATTTTAAATCTCTTCTGGTTTCACTTAAGACTTGATCAGACTGTCTCAATTGAAATTGTGTATAGTAAAATGCTTTTATTATCTTACATGTACTATTCAGACTGGTTAAACTCCATGTTAATTGCAAAAACAGATGTGAAAATACCCTCTGGGAATGACAATAGTCAGCAAACATAAATTTGGCTATTACACCAGTGTTATTTATGCCCTTGGAGGGGTACTTGTGATGATGATTGATTAATCATGGAGTTATGCCATGGTCTTTTAGAGTTAAATAGTAGTATAATTATATATATTATACATGTTATACTGTGCAAAGCTTAGTCTCTTGCTTACAACTTCTTGATTATTAAAGTATTTGATTCTAAAGCTTGCTTCCCAGCAAGTTGGTCTGTCAGTGGCACATAGCAATTGCTGTTGTGAAGTCATCTTTACAACTTTCTAGGGAAAAATATGTCATTTACTGATCTAAGTATTGGACTTCAGAGTCCAATATTATATTTATTTTATTATAAAAGTTATATTCTGCTTAATAAAGTACTTTATTATGATGGATTTATTGTCTTTGTGAGGTAGGGCCTGGAGGAGAGTGTGTTTTTATTTTTAAGAGAGGATTATCGTTTTAGACATGTTCAGATTTAGATTCAAGCGTGTGCAGTTTATCCCTTCGCCTAGGCCAGCTGAGCATTAGGTTTCCGTCATAAAACAGGCTTTAAAAGAGGGGGAAAAACTGTCATAAAGAAGTTACTGATTATTTTTGATTAATAGTCACATACAAAACTTAATTACTAATGGTTATTGAAAGGTCTGAATGGGAAACGCAAAACTTGCAAACTGAAATTTGGTGTCTTGCATGCACTTTAAAGTATTATTTGTGGATGTAAGAAGGGGAGAAAACACCCCAAATTCTGTGGAAACTAATGAAGTTCTTGCTGTTATTTTCAGGAGAAGTTTTGTTTTTAAGTAGCTCACTTAAAATGCAGACTGAGTCTTTCAGTGGTGGCCCAAAGGCTAATTCACTCACAAATAACTAGAGTATACTTTGCTTGCTGTGTTCTGTGATTCAGAAGATGACAGAGAGAAATAATGTTTGCCTGCAGGAGGATGATTTTCTGTTTGTTTTGTAGCCATAGGTATTATTCTGAAAGTAGTACAAAATACATCTCTTACATCAGTGTACCTGTTTTGCTGTCAACAGTCCAGTGACTGTTCTCCTTGAAGGGAGATAACCTCCAAGAACTTCAGGGTTAGTATAGTTAACACTGTCATTATACAGATTTAGCTGGCTTCTTACAGCTTCAGTCATTCAGATGATACATTGATGAGTAAGGTATTCATGCTTTAAGTTTTGCTTGGAAGTTCTTTGCAGACAGAAGATGACGAGTCAGTGACTGGTGTGTGCTAAAAGAGAAAAGTGAATTATACCTTATCATGGTGGACTATATAAAACAATTGAATGAATATTTACATAGTTTAGAGGAGTTGTTTTTATGCTTAATTTTGAAGAAAGTATTGGTTCCTTGTATAGGAAAGTACTTCATGGGATGAAAACTTCATCAGTTTGTGCTTTCGACTTGGGAAGGTGTTTTTAGAAGCAGGAACAGTAGGAAATTGCATATGTCTGAACCATGTCTATGCTATATCCTACTTGAAGCAACTTCTACTGTTTTCCTAGAGATTTTCTTTTGGAAGATTTTGGAAGTCGTAAGACCTGTTCATTGAGTGTCAGTCCTGATGTTTTCTGCAGTCTGATTTGTGTAGTCAGTAAAATCACATCTGAACTAAATAAAGGTGTGCTTAAAAAAAGAAAAAAGGATTGATTAAAATAAGCTTTCAAACATTGAGAAAGATATCTGAATTGTGTAGATACTCAGTTAAGAATTCCCTCTGGTTTTCATGAGCTAAGCTTGTGTCAGAATTTCCATGGAGATGCACACTGTGTGAATTTCAGTATAGATCCACATGGCAGATGATTCTGTCCTCAAGGAGAACTTGTTTGTTTTCTGAAGTAACAAAATAGTATTTAAGCCTAAATCTTTCTATTTTCGCACGTGTCATAAATTTCAATAAATACTGAGCCTGAGGACACGTGAACTCTGAGGAGTGCTCTCAGACTTCCTTACTGACTTACTTACAAACTTAATCTCTGAAACTTATATTTCAGAGAAGTGCAGGTTTGGAAGATAGAAGGTCGAGTTGTGGGTTTTTCTCAGTGACATTTCCCCAGCTGCTTGGCTGGGTGGTTTTGTCTGAGAGCAGCTGAGATAGTTTTGTGTAAGGAAGCTGTTGCTTGTTTGCTCATGATAGGCACAATGTTTACATTCTTCTGAATGTGATGATGGCTTTAGCTGCTGCTTTTCATGCTGAGTAATTGGCCTTTCAATATTTTCAGTTTTGGAATATGATTTTGTTTTTTAGACATTGCAGTGTTTTCAGTTGTCTCCAAAATTTTCATGCAAGTTCTGAGAATTAATTTTGTTCCACTCTACTTCCAATTGTTGGAGTTTTTTGAGTACTAGTATTTGGAAGCATCACTCTTTAAATTTTCAGGCAGCAATCTTTCTGGATAAATATGGTCAGAAACAAAGGCCATTGGAAAATAGGTAATGCAGTTTGGGTTTTTTTGAAAGCATAAAAACTGATAAAAATAAAAAAGGATAATCTCTCCCATCATGTAATTGGGTAAAGCAGCTGAGAACAGTCAGTCCATACAAGATGGAAATATTGACTTGAATGAGACCAAATTCTTCAAGCACTTCCTTGAAGCAATTTGCAAAACCCAAAATAGTAGTTAGCGATTTCTAAGCTATACAGCTGTCTTTTTGAGGGTCCGATGCTTGTCAAGCACCAGTATGCCACGGCCTTCCTAGAGGGAGTGTCCTGCAGAGAACAACTCTTCTAGGGGCGCGGCAAGCCCTCCTAGACAGTGGGTGATCTCAGCAAGTGTAGCCATTTCTCAGCTATAAGTGATTCCAGCTCTTGTGATTCAGCTCTTTGCAGGATCACCCGAGGCAAACTCGGGGACAGAGAGACAGGAGGCCTGTATGGCAGTTCCACAGAGACAGCTTTGATGGTCCAGCAGTCCCTGCGAAGGGGAGGCCAGGGACAAGCCTCCCTAGGTCAGGGCAGACTCAGGCCCCTGTTTATGGGGAAGGCAGGGGGTGGGTTAGGAACCAATTAGCCAACTGGATACAAGGTGTTACCATAGGGGAACACAGCATGCTGGGGTTGCTCGCCGTAACCTCGAAGTGAGCTGCTGGAGACAGTGTCCCTTTTTGCCCTCAGACCTCTCTTCTCCAAGGGAGCACAGACGGCTCCTGTGCTAGAAGTTCACAGCCCTCTACATACAGCTCATTTTTTTAGGAAGTTATTTTGTTCTCAGTGAATAATCCATAGCTCAGTTTAAATATTGTAGCTGGCTCAGACTTATCACTGCCAGTGTTGCAGCTCTAGAGCAGTGTTTCACGTGTCTGCTTATTAGGCTGGAACTTCAACCGTTCTTCCCGAAGTGGAAGTTGTTTCCTATGAAAACTTGTCTCTTTTGTGGGGTTTTGGTTGATGTTCTTTATCATTCTTAGTTTAATTTTATCTCTCTGCCTAGCAGTATTGTGAATGCCACAAAAAAGTCTCTAGATACAAAGACGTTTATAAACACCAAGGGATTAATTTTGTTGTAGGTATAAACTAGTTGGTGCATCATTTTTCTTCTGTTGTCAATGCTTAGCCTTGAGACTGATACCTATAAAAACACTTTTTAAAAAGCTGTTAGTGATAATACACCACTACTACTTTGCTAGCTTAGAAATTTGTTCTATTTTTATTTTAAATGACTGGATTTTCTTGGTGTTACAGATAATAAAATTCACTGTAATTGCTTTCAATGCTTGCAATGCAAGCTTGCATACCTACCCCACACTCAGTCTTCTGTCTCCTTCCTTTGTTTTGCTTCAGTATTTACAGCAGAATTACTCCTTTTAAGAATTAGGTCATGTATTTGACAGTTGCACCTAAGGTTTTGACACACATCATGGATTTCTCTGCCTACATATATTTTAAATCTATGAAAAACAGTCTCTTTTAGTGACAGTTCCTGAGATAAATGAAGTATATAAACTTTCTTCTTCCTTTTTCCTCATCAGGAAGTATTGATGAAGATGTTGTGGTGATTGAAGCGTCCTCCACTCCCCAAGTCACTGCTAACGAAGAAATAAATGTTACCTCAACGGATAGTGAAGTGGAGATTGTCACAGTCGGTGAAAACTACAGGTGAGATTTGCATCTCTTTGTACTGATAAAGTTTTGCTTGTCTCCAGGTTTGTCACAATGCTTTGTGCCATTAAAAGCCCATAAGGTAATGTCACTGGAATTCTAACCAGAATGCACAGTATGCATTTTTGATTTAAAAAAACCCAAACAATAACAAAGACCCTCAACCCTAAACCCCCAAACAAAGTAAGGACAAAAACTCCAAAGCACAGCTTTGCCAAAGCTTGAGAATTCAACTAGTCTGGAGTTGTTGAGGTAGCTGTATTAGTGTGATTGATGTGCAGAATTTGGGGGAAGCAAAGCTGTGCAGTGAGATCCTAGAGAGAGCATGTGTAGCCTGAGTTGACTATCTAGGGATTAGCTGAGCATTTCTCAGGAAAGCAGCCTATGTTTTTTGAAGCTGCTGCTGCTGTATTTGCTTTCCTGTTCTTCCATGAATATCTGGAAGTTTTGTTCCGTATTTTCAGATTTTACAGAAACTATTAAAGTGGAGTTCCTTGAAGAAGGGTTTGAATTTGAGGTTATCTAAAGCCAGATGCTTTTAAAAAATAAACAGCTTTGTATATTCCTAGCATCAGTAAGACGTGTTTTCTGTAATAGCCTTAAGACTTGAAAAAATTAATTCTGTCTTCCCTCACCTTCTGCAATGCTACAGCCAAAACAGCAGTGGCGCCATGGTGATTTGTGCAATGGGCTTTGTTTGTTTTTGGTGAAGTCATTCCCTTTTCTTCACATTTTCCTCTTCTGAACTTCTGAAGTCTGAGTACATTGTTTTTCCAAATTGGAAAATAAGAGCCACTTGATTTATGTAAATACTGGAAAGTCAAGGTTTTTTGAGAGTGAAACGGTAAATACAATACTGTAAAAATATTGTTCCCTTAATTAAAGACTATATCCTCCGAAGAGGATACACACTCCGGAGGTCATTGTCTTGGATGTTTGGGTTTGTATGGCTAAATTGAACAGAAAAGGGAGCACAGACGGCTCCTGTGCTATAAAACCATCCCTTCGTTAGGTGTGGTTACAGGCTTAGGATCTCCTCAAGCCACATTTCATTTTAGTTAAAGTATCACAAAAAGTTACGTTTGTTCTCCGAAGAGGCAGAGAAAAATATTAGAGAGAAAAGTCCAGAGATTTTGTACTGTCAAGACGTCTTGGAAATTTGAAGTATAGAAATTATCCTCTGAAAGTACTCTGTCACAAGTTAATGTGCAAAAGTCCTTAAAGTTTACAAATTTTTACTGTCTTCATAGTTCTGTCATCATTTACAGACCTGCTGTTCCAGGCTGCATAGGAGTAGTATAGGATTTGGAGACTCTTCATTTACTATTTATAAAGCTAAAACAACTTCAGCTATAATTGCTGCTTGGCCATGGTTGTGGGGTTTCACAGTGAATTTTTCTTTTTTAAGATAGCTGTATGTACATGGGACGTGGTTTAAAGATCTTTATAAACTCTCCATGCTGGGCATTTGCTGTTACGTTCTCTGCTAAAGGCTGCAATAGTGTTCGTAAGTGCATTCGGTGAAAGTGGAGTCACAGGGTATCTCAATGTAACAAAATGCTTTCTAATAATAAAAAAACTCAAAGTAGCTTCTCAAACATGCAGAGAGGAAATTAATGATGGCAAGATGTAGTCCAGTAGCTAAGGTGTTACGCTTTGTTAAGGTCTCGTTCTGCGCTCGGACACTCGAGATCACACTGGGGCCAGAGCTCCAGTTCCCACGCTGCCCGGCCTCCGGAGCAGCGATCCCGCAGCAGGATCTCCACAGTCATCCAGCCCCTGAGGCAGAATGCAGCTGAAGTTGTGGACCTCACCGTGGATGAAGACGGTAAGTTGCATTGTCAGAGAAATCTCTTCAGGAGCAGGATGGGCAGTGTAAGGGCACTGGAGTTAATTGCGTCAAATATAAGGTACCCTTCTATGAGGATGTCTGATTTCCAAGCCTGTCAAGAAATCCTCTTGTACCTTTCCTTTCAAAATTAAAAGTTTAGCCATTTTCAGTGAGTCTTTTAGATCTGAAGATACAGTTTTTCTTTCAAAGCTGCCTTGGGTGTGTGTCTGAGGGCTGACTCACCAGGCAGAAATTACAGAACAGGTTGGAACTACTTCTTGAAAAATATGCACTTACTTCAATACAGCACTATAAAAGGAAAGTCTATCATTGTCTATGCTTTGGAATAGTGACTGTTCTTTCAGGCCTTGAAGTAAAAATAACTTTTAAAAAAAGAAAAAACAGCCCAACCCTAAACTAGTAAAGTATGTTAGGTTTCTGAAGCTGTAACCTTTCATTGGTTCCTAACATTAAAACCTGCTGACACTTAATAAGTCTATTCCTGCTGAAAATCACAAGAGCAACTTCCAGGTATTGTCAAAAAATTGAGAGAAGGAAAAACTAAAGCTCATGTACATTTTTGCACATTTATGTTTGTAGATGGTGGTGGTTTGGGGATTTCTTGGGTGCATGTTATTTGTAATGTGAACAGAAGTTTTGTCTTGTGGTTCTTTGCCTGAGTGCATTGCAAGCTTAGTATCTTGCAATATCTTATTCTTCAAGTTGTCTTAATTTTTGGGGCTGGTTGGAGAGTTGGAAAGGCTTGAGAATAGTTTTGGTTGGTTAATGGCTTTTAAGGAAGAGCATGAGTTGATGTACAGATTATTTTCTTTATGGATTTGCTGTGAACCACTCTAACCCAACAGCTCTGTTGTTGAAAGGGTGGGGTATAGATTTCTATTGCTTTAATTTACTCTTAAAATTCATATTATAGAATTTAGTCTTATATTCAGAAACTAAGTTATTTTTAAAATAACACTTGTGCAATGTGTGTGTTGAAGACTAGCTGTTTCTCCCGCCTCCTAGAGGAAATGCTTAAGATGAATCTTCCAGGATTTAAGGAATATTATTTTGGGGTTTAGGCATCAAATTTCACACATGAATTAGTGTAAAATGATCAGACTTCTGAATTAACGCTGTTAAAAGACAGCTGTGCAGTTTATCCCAACTTTACTTATTTCATCAAAGATACTGATCTTAAAACTTGGCTGGCTGCTTCCCTGAGCATAAGGATCCTTCCTCCATCTCTCTTCCTGGGTTCATGTTGTGCAGTGTGTTAAGAAACGCAGTTTCTCTTAGCTAGTAGTTTGAAATGGAGCAAGCCCCCTGTTTTTCACTAGTTTGGGCAGGGGAGAATCAGAAGTGTCTGTAGGGCTGGTGGTGAAAGTCTTAGGCTGGTGGGGTACCTGGGCCTGAAGGAACTCAGTGTGGCCACTGACCTGAGGACTGGCTGCTCACTTCTCATTGTAGGCTCTGTGTGTACTATAAAGTTGCTCTTGTTTTCTGAATTTAAACATTAATACATTTCTCCCAAAATGTTGTCCTTAAAGTAAATAAAATTAGTATATTGGAATGCCACATTAAACGTGAGAGGAATTTAAATGTAGATATCTGGTCATGTTTTTTTAATGTGATGAGTTGGAAGACTTGCAAGAGAGAAGATATATTTATTCCTTTGCTCGCTGAGTTGCTGATACTCCTACTAGATACAGAGAGAAATCTTGAAAATGACTCATATTTTATTTTAAGACTTAGTGTAAGGGAAGTATTTTTGATGCTTTTTTCCCCCCCGATATCCGTGCAGACGTTTTTACTAAAAAAACCTGAGCGGTTTCTGATAATCTTCCCTTTTATGGTATCTCATATTCTTATTCATGTCATTGCCTTTCATTGCTTAAGAGAAATTTCAGACTTAAAGTCTTTTTCAAAACTAAATTTTAATTATGCCACCAAGTAGAGTTTTAAATTTTAACTTGTTTACAATTGTCTAGTAAAGGACAAGACACATCGAGTATTTTGGATTTCTAGGATATATTGCTCACTGTTAGCTTTGCACTATGTAATATGAACAGGTGTGTGCCTTTAAGAGAAGGTAATCTGCTTTTAACATGTGTTGAGGCTAGAAACCAAGCTTATCTTGCTAAAGCCTTTAGTACTATGCATCTGGAATGATCTAAGTTTGTAAAGTAGTACTGCTAGTTCAGATGTTATGCTGTTCTTGGTGAGTGATCTAGAAGTTTTTCTGTTCTTCGTAGGCAGTAAGAAGTTATAAGGATAATATTTAATCATAGAGTAGTTTGCCTGTGGCTCCATGGAGGATATCAGCAAGTGTTTTCATCATAAAGTACCAAAGGAATTTAATCTCCTTTATAGTAGATTTTTTAAATCCAGTAAATAAAGCTTAAATGTCAGATTTGGTTGAGAATTGATTTTATGTTAATTATTAAAATTTGAGTAGATGTGAAAAAAAAGAGAAGATAATTTTAATTTTCTTTCCACACACAAGCCTGTCAGATTTTTGTATTCTGACTTTCTTAGCTTCTGGCAAGGCCAAAATTGAGAATATCTTGTAAAATGGTTCAAAAGCAGCAACAACAATAAAAAAAACTCAGCAGCTTTTAAAGCTTAAAGAACATGAAAGCTCTTTTATTTCACTAGAGCCAACAGTTGTGCCGACCACATCAGCTCGAGTGGAGCCGCAGGTCGTGAGTTCTGCTTCCACTACCAGCTCCAGTACGTCTACCTCAGAGCAGGCCTCTGATGCAGCTCCAAACGTCTCCACCAGCCAGCCCTCTGCAGCACCAGAGACCACTCCCAGTCTCCCCAGTGGCAGCACTGCTGGTACTTCAGCTGGAGGTACAGAATAAGAGCTTTGAGCTGTTGTGTTGCCTCTGAGTACAAAGGAGGTAGAGGAAGTTAATCAGCATTCTCTAAATTAAGTGCCATGGGAACTTATAGTACTGAACCTAACAGTAGTAAGCTGAGAGGACAGGAATGTGAAAAAGATCATTGATTGCTCCGTAAAGATACAGGAAATTTGCTGGAGCCTTCTGCTCTTGCCTGTTGGAATGATTTGGTTATATATAACAACGAACCACATCCTTGCTTTTTGAGGAGGTGGAGTGTAGTTCACTGGGAATTAAGTCTCCCATTGCAGGTTGTTACAGAGGTGTTTTTTTAATGTGTGTTGTAAGCAAGTGAAGGATGTATCTGGATTCCTTGAGTGTATCTCCTGCTGTGGATCACCCCCTGGGAGCACATTTATACAGACCTGTATAGAGCTGTATATACAGGGAGCACTCATGACCTCACTGAAACAAAGCTGCCCTGTCTGCAAGAGAGGTGAGGGACAATAAACTTGAATGGATGACAGTTGCACAGGAATTTGAGGTCTCTTCACACTAACCACAGGAACAATCTTCCCTCCTTTCCCTGCTGATGACATGCCTTAAATTTATGGAATAAGGCAAGTGTCAATTCATGTCCTCCAGTGGTTGCCATGAGTACTTCCACCTGAACCATTCAGTTTAGGTTCATTTGGCAGGTATAGCTAAATTTTACTTTTTGTATTGAGTTTGTTTTGTTATAGTCTAGATCTGGTTTTCACCTGGTTAAATGGTGAGGTACAGGGTGTTTCTATTTAAGACACTGCTTTACAGTGATCACCTTTACTGGTTTCTTCCACTTCAATATTAACTTTCTTTCTCTTCAAGATGAAATACGAAGAGCTGCATCTAATTCGACACTGGAAACTGGCCCTCCGGCCATGCCAAGGCTACCATCGTGCTGCCCCCAGCATTCTCCTTGTGGAGGACCTTCACAGACTCATCATGCATTAGGGCACCCACATACAAGCTGCTTTCAGCAGCATGGCCACCACTTCCAGCATCACCATCACCACCACCACAACCCTCACCCAGCTGTCCCACTATCTCCTTCGTTCAGTGACTCCAGCTGCCCTGTGGAAAGGCCTCCCCCCGTGCCTGCCCCATGTGGAGCAAGCAGCAGTTCTGGCACCAGTTACCATGAGCAGGCATGTTTAATCCTTGTGACTCACAATCATACCTTGTGACTTGGGATTTCAAGTTGTTCCAGATAAGAGAGGATAGGATGCTGAATTATAAATTACTCTCTTGCTCTGCGTTGGATGTTATAGAAGGGAACTAAAGGAAAAATTGAGCTATAATATATATGAACACAAAACCCTGACTTTTTATAGAAAGACATAAAGTGATCATTGACAGCTGACCTCTTGATGGCTGCAAGATGAGTGACTGCATAGCAAACCGAACACAATTACCTTGAAATATTCTGCCCATCATAGCAGTTTTGCAATGCAAATCATTGAGCTGCTTGGAGGGAAGAAAAATATCAAGTCTAATGTTCTGTACATAAAAAGTGTAAAAGAGTTGCTCCTCTAAAAGCATTTAAGTTTTTAAAGACTTTTTCAGTAATTAAATCACGGCTTTAAAACAATACAGGCATAAGAAAGAACAGTACTGTGGTAACTTAAGTTACAATATGCAGAACTCTCAGTCTCATTTATCTATTGTAGGGGTTTTTGTTGGGGTTTTTAGTTCAGTTGGGGGGAGTTGGGTTTTTTTGGGGGGGTTTGTTTGTTTGTTTTTTACAGAATCTGGTATAATGACATTATTCTCTCACCAGATTCAAGAATTTAGGAATAAGAAATGTTAACCATATTTAAAAAATGTTCCAGAGTCAAGCCTTAAAACTTCAAAATTTAGATCTCAGTTGCTTGTGATAGTATTTATTTTTATTTTTTTTAAATGTTACATGTGAGTGTGACTTGACTTTCAGTGTCTGAAGAGTTGCTTGAAAAAAACTGGTTTGTTTCTGCAGCAGGCATTGCCAGTAGACTTAAGCAGCAGTGGTATCAGAAGTCATGGAAGCGGTGCTTTCCATGGAACATCTGCTTTCGATCCGTGCTGCCCTGGCTCTTCGTCACGCACGACGCTCTACGGGCACCAGGCGGGCGCTGGGCCCAGCCAGTCGCTGGCGATAGACGGGTACGGATCGGGCATCGTGGCGCAGCCCCAGCCGCAGCCGCCGCCCCAGGCATCGCTCTCCTCCTGCCGCCATTACATGCATTCTCCTTGTAAGTACTGCTGGCACAGCTGCCCTGGCAGCGTGGGAAACACCTCCTGCCTGCTTGCATTGATCCTAGAACTGGCCTAGCAAAACATGGATTAAGAAATAATTTAAACAGTTGACCTTATGTAGGGGGTTTGAACAGGATCAAGGTAAAGTTAAAATATTTTCTTCTGAGTGACCATAATAGCATTGAAACTTCAAAACTGTATTTACTATGAAAATATTTTTCATGTCCTTTGTATTCTAGCACTGGCTTTTTATTTAATTTTCCTTGGTTGGTCCCTTGTTCTATCCTCTCAGTGAGATCTGCTTTAGCAGAATCATTTGTTTGATTGTGATTTCTTTTTTTGGATTTTATTGCCTCTTTAGAATAGTGAACCCAGAAAGGGGGGGGGATTGAACTTTTAAAAATTAAACAACAAATGTAAAGTGAGGGGAAGGGGATTGGAAGGGGATTCTCCCCTTCTACTCCTCTCTCATGAGACCCCACCTGGAATACTGCTTCAGGTTTGGGCTCCTCAGCACAAGAAGGACAAGCCTGTTGGAGTGAGTCTGTAGGGAGGACCGTGAAGGTGCTCAGAGGGCTGGAACACCTCTGCTACAAGGACAGGCTGAAAGAGTGGGAGTTGTTCAGCCTGGCAAAGAGAAGGCTCTGGGGAGACCTTATAGCACCTTCCAGTGCCTAAAGGGCTCTAAGAGAGCTGAAGAGGGACTTTTGACAAGGACATGTGGTGATAGGACAAGGGGGAATGGCTTTAAACTGGAAGAGAGTAGGTTTAGATTGGGTTTAAGGAAGAAATTCCTCCCTGTGAGGGTGCTGAGGCTCTGGCACAGCTTGCCCAGAGAAGCTGTGTTTGCCCCATCCCTGGGCAAGTGTTCAGGGCCAGGATGGACATGGCTTGGAGCAGCCTTGTCTAGTTGAAGGTGTCCCTCTCCGTGGCAGGGGGTTGGAACAAGGTGATTTTTAAGGTCCCTTCCAACCCAGACCTTTCTACGTACCTTTTCCAGTGTGTATCACACAGATTTTTTTTTTTCTTCTTTTTTTGCCAGTATTGGGAAAACAGAGTGCTTTTGGCTGCAGAAAACGTAGATTTCTTGGAGGGTATATTGCTAGAATCACTTCATTTAAAAGTTGCATAAGCACATATTCCCATGTTGCCACTGTTTAAACTGGTGTAATAATACTGAAACACCTGTGTGAAGATACTTCTTAAAATAAATTTAAGTTGAAACCTTCAATTGACCAAATTAAAAGCACTTGATATTTTCATTGCAGATGCTTCCTTGACCAGACCTCTTCACCATCAAGCTTCTGCATGTCCTCACTCTCATGGAAATCCTCCTCCACAGCCACAACCTCCACCTCAAGTGGATTATGTTATCCCTCATCCAGTGCATCCCTTTCATCCTTCAATCTCCTCTCATGCATCTTCTCATCCTGTTCCACCTCCACCACCAACTCATCCCTTAGCCAATGCAGCTGCTCCAATACCACAGCATCTCCCTGCAACACACCAGCCTATATCCCATCACATCCCTGCAACAGCACCTCCAGCACAGAGGCTACATCCTCATGAAGTGATCCAGAGGATGGAGGTTCAGAGAAGAAGAATGATGCAACACCCAACGTATGTCACAAATGTACTCAGAACAATATCTAAACGTATAATTCATTTCTCTCAGGTTTGTAAAATGTTGCATGTGAATCTCAAAACTGTTAATTGCATGGTTAGGAATTGTTAGTGTTAAACCATGGTAAGAAGTGTCTTTGCAAATCGTCACAGTCACGTGAGCATTAGGACTGACCCTGCTCCCTTACATCTCTCAGTAGTGTCTCCAGGTAAGGCACGAATGGGGCGGGGAAGATAAGGGGAGCTTGTTTCTCTTGCCCATTACTCATCCTCTGGATAATAAGCAGGAATTCCTTTTCAAGCTGGACAGCCTGCAGAGTACATCATAAACTCTGCTCAAATGCTCCTTGACAGCACGTTTCGCCTTGTTAATGCGGTTAAGATTCCTTTTATATAACTAATACTTAAAAATAAAATGAACAAATTATTATAAGGGACCCTTTACTGGGTTTAATTCAGATTAGATACTTGCATATCTTTACCTATGCCTTTTGCTTTAGAAGAGGAGGAGACTGAGAGTGTGATCAATGTTGAAATGTAGCTTGGGTGATACTAAGATATGCTACTGTTGTTGCTTAACTGGATTGTTGATACTAGTATCAACAGATAGCAAGTCAGTAGTAGCTTTGTATTCAGAGTAGCTGAACTTGTTTTAATTCTGGAGGTAATGTATTTAAATATCTAAGAGAATTCCAAGAACGAGCTCTCTAGTTGTTGCTCCTAACTTTGTTATACAAATTTAACTCGTAAGTAACTTAAAACTCGTTTAGAAGTTAGTGCTTAAAGAGAATTCTGCTTTAGCTGCAACTTTTGAGGCAGTTTCCAGGTTATTTATAAAAATATCATAGGCAGTAAATGCCCACAAATGGCACATAAGAGAAGCCAGTGGCTGTGAGACAGCAAGATAGCATTTTAAGGCAAAATAATAGTGCTAGCTGTCTTTTCAGATCTGGAAATTTTCCAGTAGTTTGGGAATTGGAGTTTGGAATATTGGCATTTCTTAGCTTAGTGAATTTCCTTTGTATGTATAGAAATTGTAGGCAAATGTTGATAGGTTCTTCCTTGACATTCTCTCTGAAGTCACCAGTCTTGGGTCAGACAGTGCCAGTTTGCTCAGTGACATTTCTCCTCTTATAGTTTGGTTTGTAACCATATGGAATTGTTCTGCCCTTGGTCTTTTTTTTCCCCCCTCTAATTCTCATTCAAATTACATGCAAAATCAATCTTGCTAGGTATCTTGGCCCAGCCTCCTATAAATCAGATTATACTCTGACAACCAGAAACTGGTGTATATTGCTCTGTTACTGAATACAGACTTGAGGCTGCTAGCAGGCTTGCAGTTCCTTCAGTTCCGTGTCCCGGAATCTTGAGGTGTTCTTAACATGTTGTTTCATCCCTCATTTCTGCACATAAGCTAAGAGATAATAGCTTGTGTACTGCCTGTCCAGCAATGTAGGACCTTTTCAGGATTGCAAGTAGAGAATGGTTAGTGTCCTCTTCTCACTGTCGTGTCTCAAACGTGGGTGCAACAGCTGTAACTTCCTTAGGGTTGTGGAATTGTCCGTAAAATGTGCAGAAGCCACAGTGTATCAAGGTGCACTGCATTTGTATAACATGTGGGCTTTCTGTTTATTTTTTATCTAATTACCCACACATAAAGATTGTGGGATGGACAACCTAAGAGTTTTACATTTATAAATTATTTCTGTAATTTAAAGATGTTTCTTTTAGATTAAGACTCAGTTTAGGGAAAATGAGCCTACATGATGTTCAGGTTTCATGAAACTATGGAAGTTGTTTTGCTTTTTTCCTTTCTTTTTTTTTTTTTTTTTAATTAAAATGTATTCTTCCAGACTTTTTCCCTGTAGTTACTTGGTTAGAATAGTTTGCTGTTAAGTACATTTTTGCCTCTCTAGACATGTAAATTTACAAAATGTCTGGTCTACTTTGTCAGGTAGTTTAAGGTGGTACTGAACCTGGAGAATGTATACTGCTTTTGGTAAAATCCAAGTTTTTAGACTGAATAATAAACCATCCTTTCTGCATTGAAAGCAATGGAAAGAAAAATCCTAATCCATTTCTTTCTGTGGTAAAGTAGGTAAAGTGGGAAGTGGTAAAGTAACAGAAATCAGCCAGCAAGGTTTTTTAGAAGTTTTTTTCAAATCCATGGTTGTTCTGTACCAGCTGGCATAGATAAAAACTATGTGCTCTTATCACCTGAGCTAAGATGCAAACATGTTTCAAGGAAAATGAATTAGTGAAAATGAATCAGTCCTCTGATTAGTGTATTAATTTTCTCCTAATTACTTTTGCTGGTATGGTTTTACTAGAAATAATCTGCAGCAGAGCTGTGAGTGACACTGAATCTGAACATGACTGTCATGGGGCCCTCACTTTCCTACCTGCTCTTTGAGGTTAGGATTAACCACTTCATCAGGCTCTGTAGTCGTATCTGCCAAGTGAAGGGCAGATCACTGTAGCTGAAGCTGGCTTTGGTTTTGAATACAAAATCTGTGTTAAAATTAGTTTGTAACTTAGATCTAAAGTAGAAATTAAAATACTGCATGGGGAGCTTCTTATTTTAAAGGCACTGTAGTAGCTCAGTCTGTAACATTTTGGTTATGGGTGTTGTTTTCTTCATACTAATAAGTATGTGAAATTCATTGTGGCTGTTCTTTGTTGTTTAGACGTGCTCATGAGCGGCCTCCTCCACATCCTCACAGAATGCATCCCAATTATGGTCATGGGCATCACATCCATGTGCCTCAGACTATGTCTTCCCATCCTCGACAGGCTCCGGAGAGATCTGCCTGGTGAGTAATCAGACACTGTTTGAGCTCCTGGGGACTCAGGACAGGAGGCTATAATGTGCTGATCGCAGTGCTGATAATGCTGGCTGTGGTTTTAAAAGCTGCTGCATGTACCTGTAGTTTAAAGTTTGTAGATGTTGATATGACTTTGAAATACTGCTTTGAGTACTCAGTATCTTAAATATATTTCTAGTGTTTTTTAAGGTTTGGAGTTACAGACTAGTATATTCTCTCCCTTCTTTGTCTGAACTTATTTACAATTGCATCAGGCCCACTTATGAAGCATGCACTTAAGTCCCACAATATATTTATTATTAAAAAATACTCTTGGCCGTTAGTGAAGAGGTGCATGAATGTCAACTGCTGTTCCCACAGCATGTGCTGCAGAGAAGACTCCACGTGGATAATACTGGGCACAGTAAATGTAGAGTTGTCTCGATTTTTTTCATACTAAGTCTTCACAGCTGTTTTAAAAAGAACTTTCAGTTATGATAGGAGGATTCTTTAGAAAAGTTTAAATATGGTTAAAAAAATTTCTTACATGAAACTGTTGTAGCTATACTGTGTTGTAGGCTCTCCAAAGCAGTGGGATTGTACCTAGGAGGCAAGCTGTTCCTTTACTGTAATGCCACTTTCATTCATGTGACAGGGAACTAGGAATTGAAGCTGGTGTGACTGCAGCCACTTACCCTCCAGGGCCCTTGCATCCTCACTTGGCCCACTACCATGCACCTCCTCGACTGCATCACTTGCAAATAGGGGCTCTTCCACTAATGGTAAGGAGATAGCTTATGGCAAATTATGATCATTGGTCACTATGATTTTGTTTGTCAGGAAAATTGGATGTGTCTACATTGCTGCAAAGTGCTTCAACTGAAGAAGAAAATATTTCACTGTGTGTGTGTGTTACTCCCATCGAGGGAGCTTGAGCAGGCACATTGTGTAGCAAGAGAGAACAGTATAGGGACATCTACATTTCTAACTTCAGCTCTTGTGAAATGAAACATACTTGAATTAAATTGTCACTTGCATTGCAATGCATTGACCCTCTGCATCTGATTTTTAAAGTTCAGATTATTCTTTATTGAGTTTTGGATTATTAATGGTACCAACTTTCCACCCAATGCATGAGAATTAGCACTGATTCTTTCTTTTTAAGATGTGTATACATACAGCTAGAATTCCAGATAGAGATTTGATTGTTTTCAAATAATATTTGTTATTCATCTACCTAATTCTATGTGATAAAGTATATGATTTTGTAGCATGAAGTGTTACAACCTGCAGGAAGTGTGAGGGTAAGGTAGTCCCCTGTTAGACATAATTTTTAAAATCTGCAGTAGAAAACCAAAACAAACCAGCGTATCTTTACTCTTGTTACAGAGTATTGTTTTTGAAAGAATGCTTATAGGTTTAGTTAAAACTTTTTAAAAATTTGTTTAATGAAAATTCACAGAGAAACAAATTTAGTTTGAGTATATTTAGTGTTTCTGTGTGGTCAAGCGATAATGTTTAATCCTCTTAAAGCTAGTTAATCTAATCAAAATTGTGAATTCATTTCTAAATGAATGCTAAAATTTTAATTTAAAAAACCCCTGCAAGTCTCATCCTTTCAAAATTCCTGTTAGTAGCCTGAACTGACATCTGGGGCTTGAACTGTAAATTTACAACCAAACTGTAGTAACTGTCTCCATTCTGGTCTTGCATTGCGTATTCCTCACTCTTTAGCTACCAGATATGATAAGCCTTAAGTACCTCCCTGGTATATGAGAGTTGGTCATTTGTGGGTGCTGCTTGCATATTTAGCACAGACTTTCTAAAGCAATCTGTAGAATTTGATATTTTAGTGTAGCTAATGAGATTCTTATTGCGTAACTGTCTCCTGTGCATCATCTCTTCCAATTAAGTTTTTCTGCATTCTTCAGTTAGGTGTCTGCTTTTTCAAGTGGATGAAAAATGGCTTTACTCTCTCACATTTATTTCATGTGTTGTACTGTAACAGATAACATCAGCTGCTTTAGATTCCCTCCTAATAGTTCAGGGAACTGTAATTGTGTTAAGAGGCAACAAGTTAAACCTGTGCCTGTTTTAGCTCATTTTCTGTTAGGGCTAATAAGTAATCTGTGGGATTTACTTCAATTGTTGCCATGAAGTTTCTAGAAACTTAGGAGTTCAGATGATCCTCATGTTACAGTGTGATGAGAAACTTAATTGTATTTTAATTTTAATTGGGGGTATTCCTGCAGCTAAAATGTTACGTAAGCAAATAGTTGGGACCCCACTCTTTTTCATCTTTTTAGCAGTAGAAGAGAAGAAAGCTATGATAGAGAATGTTCAGAAGTATTTCCTGAATGTGTGATAAAATATTTTAGGGGTTTCTGCTCTTCTGCTTGGTAACTGCAGTTTCTGATTGGTAAAAGTGGCGGATGAAATAAGAGTCTTTAGGTCTAAAGAAATTTGTGCAAGTGTTTATGTAGGGATATTAGATCTTTATAACAGTAATTAATGAGTGGCTGAGTGAAACTGAAGTTGTTTGTGTTTTGAGGCTTTGCACACACTGCACTGACAGCATGTTTTATCATGAACAGACTGCTCTAAGCAGCACTTCCTTGAGTGTTTGGAATCTAGTTTGAGCCTTCCTGTGATCAGATCGAGCGTTATGGCTTTGAAGTTGTGTAGAGTCTCTGACTTACTTTAAGTGTATTCACACACTAGAATAACATGAAGGCAGGTTAGAGCACTGCTAAAAGTTATATATACAATG
This sequence comes from Eulacestoma nigropectus, assembly GCA_013397775.1. NCBI lineage: Eukaryota > Metazoa > Chordata > Aves > Passeriformes > Eulacestoma > Eulacestoma nigropectus. The sequence goes on along the minus strand of VZTE01003320.1, from coordinate 1,548,729 downwards.
AGTTCAAGGCATTACAAATGCCTTTTGATGACTCTACCCCTGCTATGGCAATAATGAAAGTCACAGGTTTTGTGACTTGTGTGTGAGAGTACAGCAGATCTGTCAGCAAAACTTACTTTGAATAGAGAGCAAGTAGTCAGTGAAGTTTTTCATCTAACCAGCTTGACTATTTTAAACAAAAGTGCTGTTTTAGGCAACAGATTATTTGTACCTGCCACCTCTTTTTTTCCTTTGTAACTTTAGGAATGGGGTGGGAGAGGAGAGGCTGAACTGTGATTAGAGTCCCTCTGCAAAGTCGTCAATGTTCTGAGGAGTGCTTTCTTCTTTAAGTACAGAGGGTACTAAATAGAAGTGTCATGAGTCAATTTTTTGATGCAGGTATCATAAACTATTCTCTTTTTTTGAGAGGGGTTGTCTTTTAAAGTAACTGATGCAGTCACTCAACTAAGAATTTCATTAATATTGAATCCACTTTCTGAAATGGCTTGCAGCACAATTGGCAGTGTGCCTTTTTTAGGTGCAGTACTGAAACCCCTTCAGACTACCACCAGACTGTAAATGACATAATGGATTATTTGGGCTTTAATGACATTAGTACTCTGTATCAGTTTCTGATTTTAATTAGATGCAGATAACCGAATCTTCATCTACTCAGTGCTGGAATGCAGACTGCAGTTTTAATCCTCAGGGAGACGAAATGATAAAGATATGAGGGGGAAGCAGCTTTGACAGTCCAAATAGAGGGTTGGGGAAAAAAAAAAAATCTCCTTTTCTGCTAGTTCAGTTGAAGAGACTTCTACCTGTTCAAGTATTGTTTCAGGAGAGTCCTAGATTAAAAGCAGTTAGGAAGAGCTTTCTTCATATATATGTACCCAAGGGTCAGGCTGTTTCCCTCCTTGATTTAATATAATTACTTTGTGACCATGGCTTAGACTTTGTGTTTGTTACTGCTTCAAGGCCATGTGTGTGCTGAGGAAAGAGCTGTGGAAGGAAATCCATTCTGGACAAATACCCGTTCTGCTAACTGATCATTTTTAGGAAGACTCAAGTGAAGATGAGTGCATGGCATAACTAATGCAACATTAGACAAGAAGGATGCAGGACACAAAGGCTTTTTATCTGTTCCTCTGTTCTTCTCTGATACCAGTGTTTATTTTTAGATGCCACTTCTATTTCTGTTCACTCTGGCTTCCTTTGGCTGCTCTTTTGGCACTGTTAATGAAAGGCTTTTTGACTTGGGGTTCTGGCACTGTTTACCACATCAGGGTGGGCAGGATGGCAATTTCTGTAATTTATTATGGGGTATGGTGTTCCAGACTCTTGACTCAAGCTTCCTCTGCCCTTTTGAATAGTGTCCTGTTGAATATGAATTTTGGGAGTGAGGAGTGGTGGGGGAATTATTTGGACTTTGTAATTTGCTAGGTATGATGTAATAAATCTCTCTAGAGTTGATGCAAGCCTTGAGAAGACTCCTTAATTTATCTGTGAACCTGCAGCTTCTCAGTCTGAGGCAGATCTTTGAATCATATTTAAAAAAAACCCAAAACTCCAAACAAACAAAAACCCCCCCAGAGCAAAAAAACAAAACAAAAAAAACCCCAAACAAACCCCAAGCAAACCTAAAGTTTCTTATGGTACCTTAATCTCTCTCAGGTGTTTCAAATCTGGCTTTCAATATGCTGTGCCCCCTTTTTCTTCTGTTGCAGAGCCTTACTGTTATGTTCCTTTACCTGTGGATTGATTCAGTGTTTGATGTTGTCTTTACACTTAGTTGTGAAAATCAGTAGGGATTTGGAGGTGTAGGTCAGTAGGTCCCCCAGCACATTATGGCAGTTGTGTGCTGGTCAGAATAATATTGCTCAGAGTGTAGTCATACAGGTATTGCAGCTCTTGAAAGATGCAGCTGTTCTGTACCCCAAAAGCCAGCAAGTGTCTGTAAAAGACCTGAACATTTAAGGCTGTAACTTGATGTAGTAATAGTAGTTCAAGATGAACTTCAGGTTTGAAATAGCCTCGATTAGCTGCATCAAAGAGAATTGCATTTTTAACAAAATGGAGTTTTGTCCTGCAGCTTCTTCTTTTTTTCTTAATATAAACATGAATTACTGTTCTTTGGTTTTTTGTAGAATAAAGGCTATTGAAGAGCACTCATTTCATATTCCCCTCAGACAGAGGTACCATTGGGTCTTATCTATGCAGCAGATGGTACTTGTTCCTTCACCCAATGATTTTCTGTGAAAACTGCAGCTTTTCCTTGTTTGAATTTGGCTTATTAAGACATTATTGATGAGCTTTACTTCTTTTTGTGTATTGATGGTAGCTGAGAAATTAGTTAACTGAAAAGGCTTAGGCTGGGGATTTGTTCTAATACATATGAAGATCATACTTAATGTGAACCATGAAGGCTGGGTGGACAAGATAAGTAGTACCATACAGGGCAGGAATCTCTCCACTGACTCTGGCAACTGAAAAGCAGAAAGATCCTGCAAAGACAAAGGATATTTAAAGGAGAGAGTAGCAAGGAAGAAAGTCTCCCCTGCAGGTTAGATGTTTCAAACTGTTGAGAATGTGTTGTAAATGGTTCAGACTTAGCCTTGAATTGTTTTAGTTACTGCAGATTTTTGTGGTCATGGGAAGTGTCAATAGAAAGTGCAAAACAAGAAACAAATGATACTTCTACAGTTCTTGGCAGACTTGTGCTGGAATTTGCAGGTCCAGAATATATTGCTTTAAAGTATATATTTTAATTTGACTGTATCCAAAAGAATATATACAAACATTTAATGCAGACTGGCATTACCTTTAACTGCTTACATTCTTCATTAGCTTTAACCTTTTCCTTTTTTCTTATGTTTTATGTGAAAGCTTAGTGAAAACAAACTTCCATTTGTGTGTGAAGCTCTTTCAAGAGAGCTGAAATTTTTTCGCATTTGAAGCTTGGTGGTAACTGTCAAAGGGATTTTAGTAAGACTCTTCTTAGTTGGATATTATTGATAGTTCTCTTGCAATCTTTTCTCCATCTTGTAGTCACAAATGTACTTAGTTAAAATCTTGCTGTGTTAGCAGACTGCTTATTCTGCAGGTGTAAAAGGACTGTGTTGATTTTTTTTTTTTTTTTAGAGATGTTTTTTCAGAGTAGCATTTTACCTGGCCAGAAATGTAAGCTGTGCTCTGAGGGTATTTTATAAAAGAGCCTGTACATAATGTATGTTCAGGTAATTTTGCAGAGGTGTTATACCATCCCCATCGGGATAATATGAAGGCCCATTTATTAGCATGAAAACATGTCCCCCACAACATTTGTTGTCTTCAGTTCAGTAGTTTGTTGTGGTAGGTACCCTGAAAAATTTTTGGTTTTGTACTGTTAAAATTAAATTTGTTAGGTTTCTTGGTCTCCAATAGCAGAATTTATTCCAAATAGAAGACCTGTCCAGGTGCATGTCACTGCACTTGGTAAACTGACTGCTGAGGCAATTGGAACTGTAATTATGGAATTACAGCAATACATCTGTGACTTTGCACCTCTTGTATTGATGTAGTATCTGCACTATCAGATGCATTGTTTTCCAAAAGACTGATTTCAAATCCTGGTCAATAAAAAAAACAGGCATTGAATTACCGCTTCTGAGACTTAGGTTAGTTTTTGTCAGGAGTTTCCTTCCTCTGAGTGGTGGCCATCAATTCACAATGTTATAATAGACAATAAAATTTTCCGAATTATGCTAGGCAGGTCTATGCCTAGTAAAAACCTGGCTCAATAAGTATGTTCATAGTGTGAGTGAATGACCTAATTCCTTAAATCCATTTTCTGTGACTGAAAGCTGAAGTAGAATTACACGCTTAAATGCAGAATGAATCATGAATCAGTGATTATCTGAGACAGATTTCTTAAAAATCAGCATATTTTTAGTCTGCTCCCCCCAAAATTCCTTGGTTACAGCCACAGTTTATATTGTCAAACAGTAAGACCTATGATACCAGCAAATAGTACTTACATGAAGGGTTTCGATATGCACGTGAATATGCATCTTTGGTTTCTATTGCTCTGGTTTGTTAAAATTCAAGGTCGGTGTTATGGCTGTATTTGTGGCGGATGTTGGCACTACATTGTCGTTTGACAAGCACCATGTAAACTGCTTTAAAATAATCAGATTCTGCCTTTCTCTTCTGGAAAAAAAGATATTTAGGGCAGAGAAATCTTTTCTATCCCTGTCAGCTTTTAGTTGCAAGACTGGATTTGAAAACTGTAGAAAGGTAGCTTATCGGCCTGTTATTTGATGGGGGTAGCTTTTTCTAGGTCTTTGCTTTTCCACAGTACATTCATTGAGTTTTACACCTTTATATATGTTAAACTTGGAAGTGTCTGATGGAAAGAAGAAAAGCAACATGTGAATACTTGACGTCATGAATAGTATCTGGGATATCTGATTTGTGGACAGCCTCATGAGATTAATTTTGAGCTGTCATATACAGCAGCAGAGACATTATCAGCTGATAGTACTCAAGTATTTCCAAATGAATTGCTGCTTACAGTCTTCTGTTGGTGTGCTATGGGATTGAGTAAACTGAATCTGCTGATCATTTTGGGTTTTTTTTCACCTGTTCATTAAAAATTGCTACTGGTATGTTTCTGACAAAAAATCAATACCATTATTCACTCATCTTGCTGAAGTAAAAAAGGAATGCAGCAGCCCTGCTGTGGAGGTGGTCCCTGCTGTATTAAGTATCCTTCAGCTTTGCTTTATGAAAAGTGCTGGTGCTTGAAGGGTCTGTGGGATATAGCACTGGACACTGGTCTTTTGTTCACTGCTTATATCTCTTATATGCAAGAAGGTTAGTGGATGCTTGAATGTAGAGTTAACTGTGACTTCAGATGTGAGTTTTGAGTGTTAATTTTTATCTGCCTCTAAATTTGAAGTGTGTCTGAAGATGTTCAGTTGTTTTGAGTCAGATAAGAATATTAGCTGCTTTTTCCAGACTGAGTTTTTTAGGCTTGTTTCTTCTGTGGTACCAAAAGCTTACATTTGAGAATCTATAGCGAGTCCTCTTTGTAACTTCATGTGTAGCTGCTAGGTGTTCTGTTTACAAAAATAGGTAGATATTTATGGTGGTTTATATAATGTAGGTTGAGATTTTGAGACTTGGGAATTGTAATGCAGATGTGGCGAGATTATAGGAGAGGATCTAGTCTCACTTCTGTTTTGCTTCTGGTTATGTTTAGATGTGTCAGAGTGGTGTTTGTCTTGTGCTGTCAGTTGGAATCGTATGCTCAGGCTGAGGAGTATAAATAATAAGTGATTCAATGAAAGCAAAAGGAACTTAAATTTTTCAAAGTGAACAGTAAAATACTGAAACTGTTCTGAATAGGTTTAACTTAACATCTGCTGTTTGAATAGGTACCAGACATGGCGGGCTACCCTCACATCCGTTACATTTCATCGGGATTGGATGGAACATCATTCAGAGGCCCTTTCAGGGGCAATTTTGAGGTTTGTAATAGAATAAAACTAGATATATGTCAAAATGTGTCACGAGGGAATATGGGGAGGGTGTATGATAGAGCTAGTTGTATATATAGATAGAAAAGAATCACAAAGAAAATACCCTTTACTTACAGAATGCCCTCGCCATTGTGGAGTGGGACAAAAGCATATTGAAAAGTTGGTCAGGAAAAGGTGCCCTGGACAATGCAGGTTAGGTGGCAAGTAACTGACAGTACCTCTTGCTGTGCATACCACCCATCAGTAGGACAGAGTAGTTGTACAACGTTCTGGTAGAAGGTAGTGGTGTCTCTGAGTAACTGTGCCAGGGTTCTCCAAGTGAGGCTGAAACTTGGCCACGTTAACAGTGCTGTCCTGTTGTATAGTGCAGGAATTGAAATGGAGTGAAGGAAAAGACCAGGAGAACATAAAAGGTATCAGATGCAGAGAGTTAATGACCCTGTCCACTGAAAACCTCTTCAGTGACATCTCATGGTTCTAATAAACTCATTGCTGGAGAAAAATAAATCAGTTATTGTATTTCAACTTAAGCAACTTTTTTGTTTTCTTCTAAGCCTTAATGACTGTTAGAAAGCAAATATTTACATAGCATATTTTAATTGCCTTTTCCTCATTAGACACAGAGGTATGTGTGAACATACTGATAGCCATTCCTAGCTGACAAACACTCATTTTTTTGTAGTATAATAGTATTTCCCTAGAACTAAAAATACCAGACAGTGTTGTGTGGGTTTTTCTACAGAAGCCCGTCACTTTTCCCACACAACATACTCTTTTTGGCTTTGCCTATATTTGAGTAAGTCAAGAAATAAGTTTGTCATTCTAAAAATGAAAATGGGTTAGAAAAAAATTAATACTTCCTCAAGGTAGTTGAAATAATAGTTTTTACACTGTTTATTCCTTCATGATTTTTAGGAGCTGATTCACTTGGAGGAACGACTAGGCAATGTTAATCGTGGAGCAACACAGGGAACGATAGAAAGATGTACATATCCACATAAATACAAAAAGGTGAGGATTTCTCAAATTGTGGCCTGCCTGTAATATTTCTTTGAACATGGAATAATGTTTATGGTTAGCTTAAATCTGCAGAAATGTCAATGTCAAAGAGGGCATGTTTTCTGTATCTTGAAATTTCAAGGGTCGTAAACAAAGCTTACAATGCCGCTTGTTTCACAAGGAAAATTTAAAATTAGTTCCTTAGATAAAGAGCTATGTGATGAACAAAAGTGGTTTGATGTGATGAACTTGTCCAGTAGTTATGAGTAGCCTTGTGAGTAGTTGAAATAACTGCTGGTAATAGCAAAATTGTTGACAGACTTCAGTGATAGCTCATAAACTAAGGCTTTACGCTGGCAGTAAACAGTTCACAGTGTTTACCTGCTTCATATGTATCAATTTAACCTTTACTTTGAACACATGGGGAAGGCTGGAACACTAGGAGGTTTCGAATCGAGTACACAGTTTTGACAGCTGAGGTTGTCTCTCATTTGGAGTTCAGTCTATGATCATACACAATCCCATCAACGTGACACTGTTCTTTCATACTTGATAAATAGTGACAAGACACTAGGTTGATTTTTTTTTTTGCCTCTACATGAATGAAATCAAGATATTTAAACATAGACAATAAGTAAAAGGATTGGTTGCAGCATTATGAAATTAATAGTCTAGTAGACTTTTGTAATTAACAACAGTTAAATCTGAAGTGTCCTGGTTTTTACTCCAAGTGCTGTTTTTTGATTAATTTTGATTCAAATGCATTTGAATAAATATTATGAAATGTTTTCATAGAAATATGTGATGAATATGTATCAAAAACAGATTTTACTCAGTTTGTCAATAATGTCATCTCTACTAATAAGGTAACAACTGATTGGTTCTCACAGAGGAAACTGCACTGCAAACAAGATGGGGAGGAAGGAACAGAAGAAGACACAGAGGAAAAGTGCACCATCTGTTTGTCTATACTGGAGGAAGGTGAAGATGTCAGGTAAATAACACTGAATATCAGAATACAATGGTAATGTTCTAGCTTTGACACCATGCTAGAATGTGCAGCACTGCTTTGCAGCACTACCTGGGTTAACAGTTACAATTAACTACTGTCATTGAATCAATACAATAAAACAAGTTGCAGTTGAAAATACACATTGTTCGGGCTGTGTTGTCTGTAGGTAGAATGTAGGTTATTTTATTACAGTCTCCCATAGGTTGACTGCCTGTGTTACAATATGAGCCCAAGCTGATGCCCTGAATTAATCAAGACTGTTAGTTTAGTTTTTCTGGAGTAATGCTACTTAAACTCCAACAGGTTTAAATCAGCCTAATACAGCAGAAGCCAGCTGATGCTTGACTTCATTGCCCATATCCATTTCTTTTTGGAACTAGGTAGAATGTAGGTTCAACTGGAAAGGCTATGGGAAAGGCTGTATGAAACCTATGGGAAAACAAAGAACAGACCTCAGTAGCAAAGCCCACAGTTTTTTCCAATGGGTTTGTTGATACGGAAATCACTAACACTAATGTTTTTCTGTTCTGATGACAGGCGCCTTCCATGTATGCACCTTTTCCACCAAGTATGTGTAGATCAGTGGTTGATTACTAACAAGAAGTGCCCCATTTGCAGAGTGGACATTGAGGCTCAGCTGCCCAGTGAAAGTTGACACTGCTTTCCAGAACTCTTGTCCTCCCTCTCGCTCCCTCTCATCCTTCCTGGTACTGCAGTCAACCAAAGATGGCATGACTTACCTGCGCAGATTTGGAAGCATTGAACCCAGAGTGCTGGCTCTGCTATATGGTACAACTAATGCTAGACCTACAGTTTATGTAGAAGACAGTTGAGTTTCAGTGTATTTATAATTTTTTTTTTTTTTTTTAGGTTTTACATTTTTTTCTTTAAATTCATTACTGTATTTTTGCATGGTTCCTTGTATTGCATTTGTTTGCACATATTATGGGCTTTGTGACCCCAAACTTGCAGGCGAGATTAGCTGCTTTAGTAAGTAGAATTGTGTGGTCTCTTTTTTGGTTTGTTTTATGTAGTATCAAGCTTTGAAAGTATGATTTCACTCATTACTAACCTCAAATTCCTTAATTTAATCGATCATATATATTTTAGTTTAAATGTATAAAGATCATCTAGAAAAGGATAATATTATGTATTGAGACATTCCTTAATTAGGAAAAAATGGCTGCTGTATATTTACAAGATCAGTTATGAGTCAAATAACATCTTTAATACTGGGAACAGAATATGAACTATATTCAGTTTGACTGATACATATAGCATACTCACCACCAGAGTTTTTGTCTGATCAGATTTTTGTGTTTGTTTTTAAAATTTCAGCACAATGCAGATATATTTGAATGTCAATATTAAACATTTAGACTGCTGTTCAGATTGTATTTATCATTTTCTTCTATGTCTAGAAATTTGAATCCCTAACTTAAATATATGCTGCTGTGAAACAGCTCTTAGTGAACACTAAATGTTGATTTCAGTTAGCTGGATTGTAGATACTTGCAGATTGAAAGAATTATTAGGGGACATGGAAAAAGAGCTTAGAATCTGTTTGGTCTTCTGCTAACTTAAGTTGAAGTATCTGCGCACATTGAGGGTTGGTTTGTTTTGTTTTTTTTTTTTTTTTTTTGGTTGTGTTTTTTTGTTTATTTGTTTGTTTGGGTTTTGTTGGTTTGTGGTTTTCTTAATATAAAACCATTCAATAAGGAATTAAAGCTGCAGGGTTTTTGTTTGGGTTTATATACATGAATTCATAGATTTTCTAAGGATTCCAGGCTTGTCTTGGGATTTTTATTAGATTTAAAGTTAATAAAGTTAGCTAAATCCACTTGTCTCTTGTTTTTATTTTTCATTAGTAAGTTGAAAGCCTGTAAATTCCTGTAGAAACTGAGACACAAATTATGTGGTTACTTAGTTTTTGCCTTGATCATAGATTCCCTCTTTATAAATTACCAACAGTCCATCACTGATTGAAATATTTTCTATAGGTAAGATTTGCTGCATAATATAGTATATAGAATTAAGTTATAACGTACTAACATTTTGCCTTTGAAGGAGGTTTTAATCCATATCAGGATTCACGTTGCTCATCAACATTCTTTCACGTATAATAGATTATAGTTTATTTAAATGCGCTCAACATTGCATCAACATTGCAAAATGCAAGTGTGCAAAAACATTGAGACAGTATTACTGTCGCTTTGGAAAAGGTGTTCCTTGGGGATCATATATGAACATGTCAATTAGCTTGCATTAAGCCACCTGCTTTGTAAGTGGATTGAATAATAAATACCTTCAGTTTCTCTTGTCTTTGTCTTTCATGATCAGATTACGTGTCAAATGGTTTACAGTAAACCTAGAAGATAAACTGTTATGTTTACACTAAAAAAAATCCATTTATAAATATTACCTTATATAATTTGATGCCTGTTTCTGTATGGTTAAAGCTGCTTCCCTTTTGTTTTATTTTTTTTACCTGTTAGTAGTAGCATTTGCAAGTACAGTGTCTATTGCTGGCAACAAACTTAACACCTCTGGCACTGAGGCTTTAAACAGAGAGAAATTTTATTCCAGCATGTGTGGTAAATGGACTTTTTCGAGCTTAATTGCGTTGCTAAAACTGAACTTAAAACCACTTTGCGCTTGTATGATGAGGGATTTAGGAGAGAGGCAACACATGATTGGATTGCTTCAAAACCTGACTTGGGTTTATGCTAAAGCTTCTTGAACGGTTTGGCTGTAGGAAACTGAAAGTGACCGTGAAGTTGAAGCTGCATTGCTAGAAATGAATAAAAGTAACTGGAAGGACTGAACAGACACTTTTGTGTTTTCCAGTGACTGTTAAAGGGAAGTTAATTGACCACTAATGCTTGAAGACTGATGATACTCACTTCTAAAAGTTTCCAAGAAGGTACTTGAGAGATACAGGACAAAAAAAACCTCAGGGCCTCTGAAGTAACTGAGACCCTGGGTATGGGATATAATCTGTTTTGGCTTCCTTACAGGACAAAGAAGCACACGTTTGGGGGATTTTTTTTTTTTCTTAGGAATTATTTTATGGGTCTGATTTGAGTGCCTGGTACTAGAGGTATTTTAGTGATCCATGAATTGATTTGTTATATAATAGCTACTGCTACTGTCTTGCTTTTAAATGTATGCATAACATTGTAATGTGATGCTGAACACTTAGGTATTTGTCAGGAATCACAGTGTTCTGATCTTAATGCTATTGCAGGGGCTAAAAAGCTGCAGCTTACTTCTGTTCCAGAAGGTTGTGACTTAACCACAGTTTAAGGGAAGGAAAAGGAATAGGCTTTTCATTTTGAAAATTTCCACCACTTACTGTGCTTTATATGCTTAGATGCATTGCCTTAAGTTTTCTGCAGCATCTTTGAAGATAAGATTCTCAACAGTATGCATCAAATTACTTTTCATATAAAATTCCATTGTCAAAAGAAATCCTTTTGTATGCAATAAATAAAATGTTAGACTGGTATCATTCAAAATTTGTTTCTTTTGCAATTTTTTTCCCCCTTCCCTTGTTTTGCTCTTGAAATCTTGATCTGTAAATATTTTCGTTTACGCGTGTTAATTACTGCAGGTACTGCCTAAGGAAAAACTATATTAGTGAAGGATCAGCATTTAGCTGAAGTTAAGTAGCCTGATAAACGGAAGCATCTGGAACCTTGGAATTCAGTGCCAATTTTGAGAGACTAGGGAAGACTTGTGAGTAGACTTTCCTGTCAGTTAGGCAACGACGGTAGCGTTAAAGTTCCTGAATCTCGGGACTCGTTATTAAACCTCCTCCGGCCTCTTCGCCTGCCTCCCCACAGCTGGGAGCGCCCTCAACTCCCCAGCGGTCGTGGCGGGGCGCTCCCGCGGCGGACTCGGGTTCAACTCCCCCGTCCGCGGGCTCGGGCTCGGCCCCGCCCTGAGGGAGGCGCTGCGCCCCCCGCGCCGCCGCGGCCACCGGAAGCGGCTGGAGCCGTTTCCTGCGGGGGCGGGGCCTGTGGAGACCGACCAATCGGACGCGTGCATCGTACGAAGTTGTCCAATAGTAGAGCGGGGCAGGGTTTAAAGGGAGCCGCGGCAGCGTGAGGGAGCGGCCGCCGGTTTGGTTCGCGAGCGGAGCGGGTCTGTGCGGAGCGGCGGCAGCGGCTCCCCTCGTATCCGTGCCCATGGCGCTGCCGGTGACGCGCCGCGCCCCTGTGAGTACCGCCGCGGGGGCCGGGCGGGCCGGGGGGGGGAGAGAGGGGGCTCCGGCGG